>WAAB01007595.1:17442-67259 GCA_013389865.1 Piaya cayana | reverse complement strand
AGCACTTTTGCTGCTGTTCTGTTCGAGTCTGGATGTGTGCAGAGGAGCTGCAGAAACTGCAGCTAGAGATGCTGGGGGATGCTGGCTGGTGTCTGAGCTCTAGGGCAGCCTCAGACAGTTATTGAATCATAGAATTGTTAGGGTTGGAAGGGACCTTAAAGCCCATCCAGTTCCACCCCCTTGCTATGGGCAGGGACACCTCCTTCTGGATCAGGTTGCTCCAAACCGCATCCAACCTGGCCTGGAACGTCTTTCGGGATGGAGCAGCCACGGCTTCTCTGGACCACCTGGCCTGAGGTCTCAATATTATTGTTACAAAACCAGAGGGTGCCCTGTGCCTGTGAACAGCCAGGGAGGATGGCAGTGTCCCACACCTGAGCTCTCACACCATTTGCCAAGGAATCCTTTCAAATCCCTGCGTGTGTCTGGACTGATTTCTGAATTTTAGGGCCCCTGAAATTTGCAGGGAGAGCAGGACAATGCTTCTAACAGCCCTCAGAGCATGAGACAGCTGCAGAAACACAATGTAAAATTGGTGCAATCTGCTCCGCTACAGCTTTGCCAAGGAAAATCTGTCTTGGTATCTGGCATCACTTCCAGCCTGGACACCAGCTCTTTGCGACCTCAGAGAACCCCTGTGCTTCTTTTCCTTTGTGGCTTTCTCTAGTTTGGGCACAGAGGACTGTAATCACCGAGGGAGGAACTGTCACGGGATCTCGGTTGTATTCTCTGGCTTCGTGTCACCATCTCTACTCGTTTTGCCAAGTGGAAGTTTGAAAAATGAGTTGCTGCTGGTGCTTAGATTTGCTGATCACATGGATTCCTGCTAATTGCTTTTAAACGAATTCTGCAGAAAATAAAGGAGGGCAGGTTCATGCTCTTTGTGTTGCCAAGATCACATCCAAATCCATTTCAGGTGTGGGTGCAAGTAACTTCTTGGTGAGCTGCCATCCCTCAGCATCTCCCTGGCTTGGAACCCGGATGGCCCAGGAGTGTGTTTTGAGATCCATCCTAAAGGTCCCTCTCTCTTGGCTGTAAATACTTGGCTTGGGGCTGAAGGGAAGCAGATGAAGCAGGGAGGGAACAGAACCAAATTGGCTGTTGGTTGCTAAAGAGTCAGTTGAAAAATGGTGGTGTGAGTGTTGTCCTTGTTGCCTTTTACCCTTCATCACGACAGTCCGTGCTGTGCCCCGAGCTTGGATCAGTGGTTTGTGTGTGTATGTGGGTAGGAAGGAGGCAGCACGAAGGGAGGGTGTGCGGCCTCGCTGAGTTTGGGAGTAGGTGGCATGGGCAAGGGGCTGGGTGGCTGGGATGGGCAAGACGTGGCTTCTTTTGTCTAGCTGGGGTTAAGCGTGATTTTGTCCTTATCCCTGCTTGGACTTGGCAGCATCTTTTCAATACGCAGTTATTTTCCTGCTGCGAGGCCATGCTCCAATCACAGGCAATTGGCAGGTTGAGAGAGGAAGGAGAAGGGGGGGCTGCAGTTGAAGGGGTTTCCAGGCAGCTTGAATTGAAAAAAGACTCGGGCTTGTGGCCTCAGTGTTTCTGGGAAGACAAGGCTTGCTTTCACTTGGCTTCAAAAAGTGGTGTGAGCGTGTAGGAAAGGAAATCTCCTGAGGCCCCTCAGCCTGTTCAATTGCACAGCACAACTGGAACAATTGTGCTGGTGGCATTTGTGGAGCTGAGCTTGACCTTGCCGGCAGCGGGGGTGAGGGGCAGGAATTAGGGGCCGGCTGCGATGCTTTGCAGTCAAAATGCTCTTGTAGCTTCAGTCCTAGGCTGCACGCTTGCTTCATCCAACCTGTGCTGCCACAGCTCTGTTGCAGCTCTGCTGTGGTCTGCGAGGGCTCATCTCCAGCTCTGATGAAGAAGACTGGAGGGGTAATAAAAGTTGAATAGCGTAAAGAAAAAGGATAATAAATAAATCTGTTGTTATCACTTTTATAGCTGTGGATAAGCCAACTATTTGCTTTTCTAATATATATTGTAATTGTATCCCAACATGTTTTGCTGCAGAAGCGCTACGCTGATTTAAATCACAGCCTATATTTTAGTGAGAAAATGCTTTTACCTAGTTGCCGAAGTAATGTTATAATGAAAAGCTGTTCAGACCGCGGGTCTTCTCTTGCCTTCTTGTTTCTGGAAGTGACTGAAGGGAATAGCACTTCACTCCTGGTGAAATCATCCCCGGAGTGTTGTTTCGTTGCAACGTGTTGCATTAATTTCACCGAAGGCACCAGCATTGGACAAGAAAGCAAAATGCTCTTGGAAAACTGAGGCAGTTTTCCTCATTGTCCTGAAATCACCAAGTTCATTTCAAGAGTCCTAAGTGACAAAACCTGAATGCCTAAAAATGCGTTTTGATGCAGGAGCTGGCTTGCTACTCTGCGTGGCAGGTTTGGGGTGTTAGAGCTGTTAGCTCTGTGCTCTGCAGCTACAAAGGTGAGACAATCAACTGACAGTTCAGCCCGAGCATCCTCCTTTGTGCTTCCTGGGAAGGAAAGAGCATCTTCTGACAGGAGCATTATTAGCCCAGTAGCATTTGGCAAGCTGGTGCTGCTGGCCTCTATACTGATTTTCCTTTAGCTCAAAGGGCAGGTGGTGGTGGTTTGGTTTATACCCTGATGAGTTATGCAAAGAGATAATGACCTGGGCACTTCAGTAGGTTTCATTCTTGCTCCTCTTAAAAGTGAGTTGTCCTACACTGTCTGTCTTCTGAGACCTCTCAATCACTTAATGCTTGGTGTGGTTGGTTTATTTTTTTCATTTGGGAATCGGAACGTGTTTTTATGAATTGATTTACAAATTGGTATCTCCTTAATCATAATTTCCTGGAGAGCATTTGCATCTTGTAATTTAAGTGCTTCGAAGCTGGGGAGCGAGTGAAACCGTTAACCGCTCCGAGGTGAAATTCACATTTGCACCTTAATCTCATCTGAGCTTTCTTAAATGCTGCGAGTTAATTACACCCCATCATGATCCTTTGATATTTGAGTAATTTTGGAGCACAAAGGCTAAAAATTGTTCTCATTGACTTTTTTAGAGGTTTCATTCCTCGGCTAGCACAGAGAAACTTCATTGCGTTCTCTGTTCTCGCTGTGGGTTAGGCTGTATTGGTGGGGAAGATTTGATACGTAGATTGAATATATGTGTATGATTTATTGAAAGTCCAGTGCTCTAACTGTAGGCAGGTTTCTAGAGGTCATGAATAGCTTAAACTCCTGGAGTTTGGGGCAGCTCTTTGGGACAAGCTTACATCTTCACAAAATGCTGCTAAACTAGCAAATAACTCCTGTCTGTGTCCAGTTCTCACATTCTCTGTGAATCAAAACCTCAGAGGTAGCGTTCTGTGTGTCCCTGGGTCAAACAGTTGTGTGCAGCCCCAGGGGAGTTGTGTAAGCAAGGGAACGCTGGATGACTTCTGCTTTCAAGCAGGCAAATGGGGAGTTTGAATTGGAATCTCCGACAATGACGCAGCTTGCTGGAGCCGTTATGGATTGAAATAGGGTCCTATTCAGCTTTGCTAATAAGAGGGTAAATGCAACTAAATACAGCTGTCTTCCTCGCTGCCATTTGGTATTTATTAGCAAATATGCGGTGGAATTGAATCCCTCGTAAGTACTCTGCAGCTAATGGTAGATAGCAATTAACTGAAATGACTACTGTTGAGCACTGATGCTACCATCAGGGAGAGGAAGAAGAAATCTGGAGCCAGCATGCAGACCCAGCGGCTTCCAGAACTCCATGTCGTTTTCCGCTCTGGATTCTCTATTTTGTGACCTTATCAAAAGGCTGCAGCGAAAACCACTTCATCTTGGTGCTCCCCGGAGCTCCAGCTTGAACAAACACTTCTAAAGCAGCAGGAGGTGTGTGTGTCTATATTATTGTGCTATTCTCAGTTTGGGGGTCACCGAAAGGACTCGTTGCAATACCGCTACCAGTCAAAGTGTGTGGAGTGGGAAGCTTCTCCCCTCCAGATGGGTCGGTGGCACAGAGCTGCCTCTGCAGCACCTCTCATGCTTTAGGAGATGAGAAAGGAACTGGCCCAGACGCTTGAAACTAGTTCAGAAGCTGCGAAGAACTGCATGCAATACGGTGTTTAAAGTGCGGGTGGATGAGGTACTGAGGGGCATGGCTGAGAGATTGGGGGGAATGGTTGGACTCGATGATCTGGTGGGTCTCTTCCAACCTGGTGATTCTATGATTCTAGGGATGAGGAGTGAGGACTCTCTCTGGGGCAGAGCAGCCAGAGAGAAACTGTTCAAAACAGGCTGCGAGAGTGCCCCAGGCAGGGAAGAGCAGTTTAGTTCACTTACAGAGCTGTCCTGAGGCTAGAGGGCTATAAATTCACCCCCAATACATCCAAGCTGTGCATCAGGAGGATCTGGGATAGCTTTCCTCATGTAGGAAAGCCCATGGAAGCAGTCAGACCCTTCGTAGAATCGCGTGATCATGTGGGGAATGAGCTCCTTCCAACGAGTCCCCGTGTGCTGAAGAGACCTGGGCAGCTCGAGCAGCTCCTGCCCGTCTGTGTCATCTGCTGGTTCAGAGTCATCGGCTGCTTTTCACGTGCAGGAGCTGCGTGAAGGCTGAGAGGGGAAATCACTGAAGGGGAATAATTCCCAGCTTGATTACTTTCTTTAAGGATGCGCTGCCAGTTAATTATTTAAATGCATATTTAGTTATTTAAGCAGGTAAATAAAAACCAAGCACCTGATAAACTCGATCTCTTTTTGATTGGGAAAAGATTTTTAATTGCCCCTGTCATCAGCGCTCCAAAATTGCAAAATTACATTAATTTTTGTATAAAATTCAATCTCGTTGCAAATAAAATGCTGAAATCTGTTGCTTCATTAATTCATATCAATAGATAAACTAAGAGGGTTTTTTTTAATTGCTGTTGATATTTTTGATGTTTGGTTTTTTTTCTGCCTTGCCTTCTGTCTAAAAGCTTGGGGTTTATTCCTGACTTTAGAACTGCAGCAGCTCTGATTGCGAATGAGTTTTGTGATTGCCCCCACTGATGCCTATAAATGTCTTTTCTGTTTTTAAAAGCAGTTTCACCTTGCAAGCAGGAAGAGGCTCTCTTCCCCTGTGAGATTTACAGTATTTAGGGCAGCAGTCAATGGTCTCCTAGCTCTGTTTTGTGATGTGACTATTTTCTTTGTGGCTTGATGGTGTTGTCAGCAGGACGCGTGCTGTGAGCAAGGCTGAATGCACGAAAGGGAAGGTTGGAGTAAGACTAATTTAATTGCTGGACACTGTGAGTCTCCTCTTTTTCTACCTACCTGGCCGGACAAGGAGCTGAGATGCAGACCTGAGAGGCTGGATGTCACTCTGCCCTGCTCTGGCTTCTGTGGCTGCATCTCCTGGGCTGCAGGAGCGCTGAACTTCAGGTCTGTGCACAGCCCATGATCCTGCAGAATAGCTCTTGGCTGAGGGCAGTGGTGTCTTCCAGCCTAGCAGGGGGAGGATAAGCACGGTGTGGTCCCTGCAGTGTTATTTTCTTGGAATATTTGGCAAGTGGAGTGCGAAGATTTGGGGGAGCGTGAGGTGTTGGCAGGTGTGACTGTAGCTCCAGGCTTGTGAACGCACATTCCGAGTAGCTCTTCCCCTCTAGGGACCTAGATCATCACCCGAGTCCTAATTAATTATAACACTGTTTTGATAGCAATCACGGTGATCATTGTTAATGGCACCGAAAACAGCTTGTGCTGTTTGCTTCGTTTCTTACTTGGCAGCGTTCTTGGCACCCCCAGGGCTCCCAGGACCCTTGCCGTCTTCTCTGGATTGCTTGAAAACATTGGATGCATGAGAGTCCTCACGTTTTGCCTGTGCACCTTTTTTAAAGGCGTATTTTCACTCTTAAGGCAAGGCAGCCAAAAGACGATCGGCGACGCAGATCATCATTAGCTGCTGCCTGACAGTGATGGGTGACCCTGGGAAGCCTTCTTGTTAAAGGCAATATATCTGCTCTGCCTGTTCGTCTCAGCTCCTGCCTTCAGATCATTTCTCCTTTAACGAAGAAGTCAAGGTGGAGGGAATGTGGCTCTACCCTGTGTTGGATCTGGAAGAGAATTCCTCGTCCCTGTCACCGTGCAGTGGAAGGTGACCATTTCTGCCTCACAGGGGTGTCAGAAGCAGCATCCGTTCCCGGGTTTGAAGTTATAGCTGTCACGTTGATGGATGCTGAGTGAGCTGCCAGCGCTGTGCTGCTCACTCGTTCCTCTGGCAGAACACTCTGCAGATTGCCTCCCGCATTTGTGGCCAAACATTGGGTTTATATTTGGCTTCTTGCTGCTTTTAAGGAGAATTTTTTTCCTCTGATGTTGTTTCTTAAGCATCTATATTGCCCTTTTGAAGTATGTTTTGCCAGAGGATCTCAAAGCGCTCTCGTTGCTGCTTGAGGGGGGTGTGTAACTCAACGTGTGGAGGAGCTGTGGGGCTTGCTTAGAGCTCCAGCTGGGAAGTGTTGCTGGAACTGTTTGCTGTACATGCCAGCGCTGTTAGGGTTTTAGATTACAACTGATGTCTTTAAAGCTTGATTCTTACCTGGCCAGACTTGGCATGGAGAAGAGGAGGCTGAGGGGAGACCTCATTGCTCTCTACAACTACCTGGAAGGAGGTTGTGGAAGGAGCTGGGTTCTTCTCCCAAGGGACAGGGGCCAGGATGAGAGGGAATGGCCTCAAGCTCCACCAGAGGAAGTTCAGGCTGGACATTAGGAAAAAATTTTTCATGGAAAGGGTCATTGGTCACTGGCAGAGGCTGCCCAGGGAGGGGGTTGAGTCACCTTCCTTGGAGGGCTTTAATGGGTGGATGAGGTGCTGAAGGGCATGGGTTAGTGTTTGATAGGAATGGTTGGACTCGATGATCCGATGGGTCTTTTCCAACCTGGTGATTCTATGATTCTATGGTCTGTAATCTCCATCCATTCAGTGCTATACATGGTTTAGTCTTGTTATGTTTTCAGCCTCGATCATGTGTGAAGCCTGTTGGACCTTCCTGGCAGCTTACGGTGGGCCTGGAATCTGGGGTGTGGCTCCTGTTAGGAATCCTGCCTATCTGGAGGAACATGTGGATCTGTGTGAGTGGTTTGCACTGATTTAGGGCAAGACTTATGAGCAGGGTCCATGCCCAAGTGAGCATTCCCGTCTCCCTGCGCCTTTGTTCAGAAGCGTAGGCAGGGACACACCATGCTGAGAGCTGAAAGGCTTGAGCGGTGGAGGAATCACATTAACGAGCTCTAGCATCTTAGCTGTAGAAGTAGGAAAAGCAGCTCATGTTCTGCAGTGTCTCTTCTGAACCACACCATATGGCCGAGCCCAGAACCTTCAGCTTGTCAGCAGGATTTTGCTGGCTCAGGAGGGGCTGAAGCTGCTTTTCTGGTATTAAAGACATGAATAGTAGGCGCTTGCTGAGGTGGTGCAGACCTAGGCGTATTGCCTGTGTGTCAGCAGAGAACTTAAGTACCTAGGGGGCAGGGCTGTGTCTTCTCAGATGAAGATGTGGAGGCCATTTAGATGGGTAGAGATGTGCTCTGTGGGATCTGAATTCTGCTTTTGCGCAGTCTGAGAACTGCTCGTATCGCTTCTGGAACTTGCAAAGCTTCCTGGGTGGCAGACGAATGAGGCCTCTTCAGAGCCAGTCAGACTACTGCGTGCATCTCCTCAAAGACAATCCTCTTCTGGAGCAACCCTGAGCTCACCTGACTGACAAGGAGAGGCCTGGAAGGGCAGAAGTCCTCCTGGTTTTTGAGCAAAGAGGCACCAATAGGAGTAGCTGATATGACCACAGAGGCAAAGATTTTAGGGAAGAGACCAGTTCAGAAAGCGGGGAGCTGCTTGCCTTCAACTCTGGACATCTCAGGGACTCTTCTAGGACTCTTTCTTCTTTGGGCAACACTGAAAATATGTGAATGAACCGCTCCTGCTTCTGGATTTCAGCTGTGAGCTCACCTATCTGGTACCTGAAGCCAACAGTGGATGCAGGAGATTCTCCCTTTCCTCTAAGAAATATAATTACTTTCTCTGGGACTCTGGAAACAAAAGCCATGTTCCTTTCCCCTTCCATTTCATGGGTGGCATATGGAGAGAAAAGGGAGTGTCCCTGATAAACGAAGTTCAAGGTTCCAGCAACTTACTGGTATTGTGTCCCAGTGAAGACTGGAGAGAAGCGCATATTGTGTGGGTGTGGAGATGTCATCAGTATCTTCAAAATCCCAGGTCCTACCTGTGAATGTAACGGAGAGGCTCGTCTGCAAAATCGTTCCAAGTAGACCTGAGCCTCGCTGCTTCCTTCTGCCGGTGGGCTTGGAGCTCTGGGTTTACGTTCAGAAAATGCGTAACCTGCAGAAGAAGAGGTAGGGGAGGGCGCAGACGTGTGTGGTGGGAGGAACTAGGGCTGTGACTCGAGTTTGTTACTGAGTTTTCCCTTTCCTTTCCCAGTCTGTCAAGGTGGTTGGTGTTGGCTCATTTCAAGTGAGCTTCTGTCTTCTGCCTAAATTACCCTTCTGGTCTTGTGGGGCAGTTGAGCTACAACCTTTGGAAGCTGTTGCTTTTGTAGCGTTTTAGTGTGATTGAGTTTGCTCATTGACTTTTAGTTGGTTCCTTTGCCCTTAGCATTGTGTCCTTGGGTGGTTTTAAGCCTGTGGTGACTGAACCTGCATGCAAAGTTTCTTTTCGGAATTAGCTCTGGCTGAGGGGCACTGAGGGTGTGGGAAGGGCAGGTGGGTTGTAGGAGTGGTTTGAATTTCTACTGATAGTCGCTGCCCTTGACTCTTTTCCCTTCTTGCCTCCTCTCCCTTCCCCTTATTTGCTTCGGTCCCAAACTGAGCAGTGATGTTAATTTGATAAGGCAGATACTCGGCAAAGCAGGCTGTTCGAGGACAAACAGATTTTAATTAAAGGCTGTGTGCACTGGAAGGTCATGTCACTGCATCATGCTTGAATAGTTACTATGGGAACACCAGGAAAGCACTCGGAGAATGTGTTTGTGTGTGAGAATGTAGGCCCTGAGGCACAAATTTAACTTTTGGTTGTGTTTCCACAGGCAGATTGGCCTGAGCGAGGTGCCACCTGGAGTGTACAGTTGGGTTTTGTTGCTGTTCGGTTTTCTGTGTTGTGGGGATGGGAATCCTCACTTCAAGCTTTTCAAATTGCACAACTTTGATCTGAGCTTGCCCCGAGAGTGCCCTGGCTTGGCCTGCAGATCTCAGCCTTGGGCTGCAGAGACCCCTGGTTTCAAGGCCTTGGTCTTGGCTTTGGGGGGAGCATCTATAGCTCGGTGGGAAAACACTGCAGGAGATGTTAGCTGGGCTTCTGCTATTGTAGTGATGCTGAGAAGGTTGTTCTCTTAGGCTGGGTACCAGGGTCAAGCTTCCTGCAAACGCTCTTTGGGCTGAGAACAGAACAGCAACTGCCTCTGGACATTTGTTATCTTTTGTCTGACCTTTGCTTTTCTGACTCTGGACAAACAGGCTGTATTGTTTCTGAGCATATGTCCACCTCCGACCTAGATAGTTTTTTCTTTTAAAAATACATTAAGCAGAAATCGAAAAAAAAAAAGAAGCCAAAAAGAGCCAAGAGAAGCATCTGAATAGAGGAGCAGGAACGTTCTGTGTCCATCTGCCTTGTGAAGGGGCTGGCTTCGCAGCAGCCAAGGCACTTCCAAATATACGCCTTGAAATGTTTGCTCTGTCCCTTCTGAGAACTTTGGATACACGTGGTCCAACAGGGACAACTGTAATTTAGAGAAGACTTGATGGAGCTCTCGGAGGAGCACATTTCCTTTCTCTTGAAGTGGTGCTGCTGGCCTCAGTCCTCTCTGCTGGCTCACGAAGTACTTGCACTGACAGCTCGGCATGCACCGTTGCCAAAGGTGTCGAGCAATGCCAGGGAGGCCAGCGTGCAGAGCGCCTGTGGAAAAAGTGACAGCAGGAGAGCTAATGAAAAGCAGACACTGAGCACTGGAAGCTGCTCAGCCAAGAAATTCTGCGCAGTCCAGTGTTTTCTCTGGTTTTCAATAAAAACGTGTTACGGTTTGGCTACCCTCTCTGTTACCCTGGGGAGAGTGGTGCAGGCATGAGCAGCCTGGGGACGTGGCTTCTGCTCTGTGTGTCGCCTGAAAGAGAAACAGATGCCTTGTTATTTCATTGATGTGAGTGTGCCCTGAGAGTTAAGGGCACGGAGTTTCTCATCCGTATTCCAATCAGGAACCTGGGGGGGTGTGGTGGAGGAGAGATGCCTTTGGCCACTTGCAGGTGCCTCCTGTAAATCTGGATGCTCCCGGGTCTCATACCTAGCAGGTTGGTTTCTCAGAGGGGCTGAGCACCCATCATGTCCACTAGAAGCTGGTGACAGTGCTGCTGAGGGGTGCCAGCTGCGTGTTCCCAAGTTGTTATTGTCCAAACGGTGTCTGACCTGGGGCTGGTGCCTCGGGCTTGAGGCTGGATGCAGAGAGGCGGCTGCTGCTTGGAGAGTGCCTCCCTGCAGGTTCAGGATGTTTGTAATATTTTTTTTCTGTTGCTGTGGGTAGTTATAGGTATAAAATGAAGCATTTTAACCATGACATAGCAGTGTGGATGCCGTGCAGCCTAACTCCTCTGGAAATAATGGTCTTGCTTTTGGCAGGATGGAGGCCTCCTGCTTGGAACTGGCCCTGGAAGGAGAGCGCTTGTGCAAGGCTGGGGACTTCAAAGCTGGGGCAGCCTTCTTCGAAGCAGCCGTGCAGGTGGGAACAGAGGACCTGAAGACTCTCAGTGCCATCTACAGTCAGCTGGGCAATGCCTATTTCTACCTAAAGGAGTACTCCAAGGCCCTGGAGTACCATAAACACGACCTTACCCTGGCCAGGTAAGCATGTCAGCAGTGCTTCATCCTAATCGGAGACAGCAGGTTGGGGCTTGAGCAAAGGCAAGTTCTGTGAGGTCTGAACTNAAATAATGGTCTTGCTTTTGGCAGGATGGAGGCCTCCTGCTTGGAACTGGCCCTGGAAGGAGAGCGCTTGTGCAAGGCTGGGGACTTCAAAGCTGGGGCAGCCTTCTTCGAAGCAGCCGTGCAGGTGGGAACAGAGGACCTGAAGACTCTCAGTGCCATCTACAGTCAGCTGGGCAATGCCTATTTCTACCTAAAGGAGTACTCCAAGGCCCTGGAGTACCATAAACACGACCTTACCCTGGCCAGGTAAGCATGTCGGCAGTGCTTCTTCATCCTGATCAGAGACAGCAGGTCAGGGCTTGAGCGAAGGCAAGTTCTGTCAGGTCTGAACCCCTAGAAATAAGCATCCTGAGGCACTGGCTGACTGTCCTGTGGAGAACTTAACAGGCAACAATAGTGGGTGAGTCACCTTCAGAGCAGAGAGAGGGATTTAGATGTGAGGGGGAGGCTTGGAGCAAGAGCAGGGCAGTGTCCTGTTGTCCCATCACCAGGTACTTACTGTATGTACACCTGAAGACATTAGAGCAGCTCATCTAAGACAGGAAAGCCCAAGAATGTGTGTTCAAAATCGATAGAGCTTCTGTGAAGCACTCCAGTCAGGTGTGTGTCCTGGGAACCACTAGATGTGGTGTATGAACCACACAGTGCTCACTGCAGCTTCAATTCTGCCTCCAGCGTTAGTGAATAAAAGCCCATACGAGCTTTTTAACACTTCTTGTCGTTCTTCCCATCGCCTCGTAGAACCATTGGGGACCGCATTGGAGAAGCCAAGGCAAGTGGCAACCTTGGGAACACATTGAAAATACTCGGGCAGTTTGATGAGGCTGTTGTTTGTTGCCAGAGACACCTGGATATCTCTCAGGAGCAGGGAGACAAGGTAACTGGTTCGTGGCATCCAACGGGAAGTGTTTCCTAACTTTAAAAATCATCTGTTTGCAACTCAGTCTGTGTGATCGTGGTGCGGGTGGGCTTTGGAAGGAGGTAGAGTGTAAAACTCCCTTCTAACCGCATTGCAGGTCTCTTGCTGCTGACAGTAACAGCTGCCCTGACCACGAAGATGGGAAAATGTGGGCCCTCCTGGCTTTGACCCTCTCTGCCCAGCAGTGGAAAGGTCCATACTGGGATGTGCAGTGTAATATCTTGCTGCTCCCTCTTCTTCCTCCCTTTAGGTAGGTGAAGCCAGAGCCCTCTATAATATAGGAAATGTTTACCATGCAAAGGGAAAGCACTTATCTTGGAACATGGCCCAAGACCCAGGCTACTTGTCTCAAGAAGTCAAGGAGACGCTACAGAAAGCTTCAGAATATTATGAGTAAGTATTCAAGCTTGGCCAGGCCTTCGTTCTGCGGGGCTGGTCAGGCTCAGTGGTTGCTAAAACAGCTTTTGCTCATCCCACTCAGATCTTAATCTGTTCATGGTGATCCTGTTCTGCTGGCGAAGTTCAGGGTCTGCAGCTTAGCTGAGCTCTGACGACTGTTAGGCTTATGATAGCTGCATAGAGTACAAGATGACAATCTACCAAGTCCTCTTGGAAGCGTTTCTCATAAGGGAGAATTGTTTCTTGGACCATTGAGGATGTGGGAGCTCTGGAAGATGTTTATGGCAAAGAATGAGCCTGTGGGTTCAGCGTTGTTGAAAATCAGGCTGGTGAACAAGATTTTGCTGCTGTAATGAATTTGGAATATTCCCCCGAGACGCCAAGTTATGATGACAAATTAATCTCAAGGAAGGTGCGAGAGGGGCTGCAAGCTTTTATAGAATTAGAGCTAAGATTCATCCTGACATTGCCTTGGGAAAGCTCGCTGGAGTTTGAAGTACGATCATGCAATTAAGTTCAATAGTCTGCTCCTCCTCAGAGCTATAATTGGAAGCTAAACTGTTCACTCCTGTAGCCCCTGCTGCTCTCTGCTGGCCTTAATGAGAAGGATCCCTGCGTGTCTCCAGCGCTGAGGCTGAGAACCAGGGGAACCCAGAGGAAGAGGCTTTCACCTGAAGTCCTAGTTGTCCTTGTGAACCTGTACTTTCTCTTGCTTGTAACATCCATCCCTTTCCTTAAGAGTTTCAGAGATCACAGGAAGGTTCTCACCAGGCTTTTGGGCTAGTGTTTTTCTCCTCATACCTCAGAGTTTTGCTTCAATAATGCAGATTTGGTTTAAGTAGCCTTTTTAAGTGAAGAAAGCGAAAGATCTTCTATCTGTCTCCTCACATTTGAGGATGTGATGGTGCCGATATATAAAGGCTGGTGCATGTAGCATAGCCAGTGGGTAAATTTGTGCCAGCTGGGAGCTCTACACTTCCCTGTGTGCGCTGTATGTGTAAATAGGAGGGAAAATAAGGTAAAAAAATACTGGAAAGCTGCATGAGACCTGGCATGGGACTGTGGATCTTGCCCCTCACCTCATTCTATCTCTGTCCTCCTATGCTCCTGGCTGTCCCCTGTACGCTGAGGTGACTATTTCTTATTTAACATGGGATCCTACCAGACGTGGGTGTGTGAGCAGTTCCTGTACACAGCTACAGGTTGTCTGAGGTCAAGGGATGGAAGGGGCTTGCACTGCTGGGTCTGCACAAGCTCCCAGAGTTGCAGCAAGCTCAGATCACCAGGCTTTCACCTGCCAAGCGATGCCCAGGACAGGCAGCTGGGGAGGGGAAATGCCTTATCCAAGGTTAGTTCTCCTTTCTGTATGGCACAAGTATCTTTGTGTCCCCTGCAGAGGGTGTTGCCTGTCTCTCACCAGATATTCTGCTCTGATTTCTTTCAGGAGGAACCTGTCCCTGGTGAAGGAGCTGGGGGACAGAGCTGCCCAGGGCCGTGCTTATGGCAACCTCGGCAACACCCAGTACTTACTTGGCAACTTCAGTGAAGCTATTGCCTTCCACAAGGAGGTAGGAAGCCTGCTCTTTCCTTCTTCTTGGGGTCAGGGGCTGAGCCTGAGCCTTGGGGAGCAGCCTTTCGTCTCACCACAGCCCAGGAAGCACAGGGAGGTGTTTGCTCTCCTGTTTTTCTCCCTCCTGTGTGCACTCCAGGATCCCATTTTCACTAACTTGGGCTGAGCGACATCATGCTCTGATCCCCATCACCACCTGATGAGCGGTTTGAGGGAAGGTTGCTGTTGGCTTGGAAACTAAAGGAGATCTTTAAGGGCAAATTGCAGCTGGGCCTGGCAAGGCTTTTCTGCTCTTAATTTGTATCTGTCTAGGTCATAATAAATGCAAGCCATGAATTTAATTAAGCTGCTGAAAGAGCTGTTGACCAGGAATAAACGTTTCTTGTAGAACATAATAGCTTTTTGTAAAGCTTTTCAAGGAGGGTGAGGTGACACAGTTACTGCCGCAGTTCAAATGCAATTCAGGGTCTAGTTCAGATTATAATCAGCTTCCTTGTGGTGGAAGGTGCTCAGCGCCTTGTAAGGTCAGCTCAGTTACAGCTCTTGTGATTTTTAAATGCTGGAGAACAGCAGCTAGCAGTGCTTTGGGAGAAAGACCGGGAAAGCTGCAGTATTTGGGACCAGGAGCAGGTGCTGCAAGTGGAGGATGAGAAATGGGGAACAGGGGGGATGTGATTGGAGAGGTAGGACGGAGGTGTAGGTGTCTGCAGTGCAGACAGGGTGAGATGGAGCGCACACCCTTGTGTGTTTGTGCTGTAGCACCATGTGAGTTGACAGCCTTGTTCCTCCACATTAGCCTGCTGATCAACCACATCCCTTCACAGCCTGACCCACAACTCTCCCTTCGTCTCTTTATTCTGCTACTGAAGTGTTTGCACAAGCTTCCTTTTGCACATTAGCTAGAGGCACATACTGACCAGGCTGGAGTAGGAGTTGGGAGTAATGCTGCAGCCTCCTCTACTTTCGCAAAGGCCCTTTGTGATCCTGAGTTGCAAAAGAGGAGAGACGTTTCCTGCTGCCACTGCTCCCTTGCTGGGTGGGAATTCTGCAAACCAAGAAGTTGATCTCCCAGAAAAGCTGCTGTTTAACACAACCCTGGTGCTGACCAGCCTGTACTCACTGATCTGTGTCTGCCGCAGCGCCTCGCTATTGCCAAGGAGTTTGGGGACAAGGCAGCCGAGCGGCGAGCGTACAGCAACCTGGGCAACGCGCACATCTTCCTCGGGAGGTTTGACATCTCTGCTGAGTACTACAAGTAAGTGGCAGGGGCTAAGGCAGCCTCAGGGCAGGTGTTTCCTGGAAATCCTGACCTGTTGAAGTGCATTTATAGGCTCAGGGGGATGTGACTAGGGACCTGGAGACCAATTACATGTGTGATCCTCAGCAGTGGCGAGCAGTGCAGCCACCTGACAGCCTGCAGGGGATGCAGGCATAGCTTTCAATGCAGTGCATGCAGGCTCAGTGCCTTGCGGAGGTGCCCTGCAGTGATGGGGTCTCTTTATTTCCACCTGTTCCATGCAGGAAGACACTCCAGGTCTCTAGACAACTCAAAGACCAAGCAGTAGAAGCCCAGGCTTGCTACAGTCTTGGGAACACGTACACACTGCTTCAGGACTATGAAAGAGCAATCGAGTACCACCTAAAACACCTGGTCATAGCCCAGGAGCTGGGAGACAGGTAAGGGACTGCCTCAGGAGATGGTGTTTCTGCACACTGACCCTTCCCTCTTGATTTATTGTTCTCTACTGCTGGGGCTAAGCAGTGATGATATGTTCTTGAAAGCGTTTAGAAATGTGATTTAGAGATGCTTCTTCTAGAAACAGGAACTGGATAATCTTTAAGGTCCTTTCCAGCCCAAACCTTTCTATGATTCTATGTCTCATAAGCCAGGTCTTAGTCCAGTTGTCTGTCAAAAATGAAACATAATTGAAGCCTTTATCATGTCATTCAAACCCGAAGTTTGTCGTCAAAGCTAGGTCTGTGTGGGCTGAGTGAGATTTCTAATAAGATGTACTTCAAGAGAAAACGCACCATATTCAGCACTTTGCAATGTGACTACGGCTGTGCTAGCCCAGAAGGGCCCCTCTAAACCTTCCTCAAGTTCACAAAATTATATTTTCCATAGAAATTATGTGTGCAGGACATACATGGTGCTTCATCCTGTTGCTCTGAGATGATACTGGCAACTTCCATGTAGAAACACATGAAGTTACATAGAATGTGTAGAGATTATATATTCTTTGAGAGGTTTGTTCCTTTTTCCTGGATCCGATCTCTGTGGTCCTGTTGCCTTCTTGCAGCTGAAGTGATTTTGCAACCACCTTGAGTGCTGTGCCTGCTGGCTCTTGGGAAGCTCTTCTCCACTAGATGGAGCAGAGACATTAAAATGAGAGCTGGGGCTCTCTCCAGGCAGTGTCTGCTCAGAGAAGGTATAATCCCACCCAGGGGTGAATCATGCTGTGGGGGTGCAGGCCTGTGGGCTCCTGCGTTTCTGGGAACACACCCTATCAGCAGAAGGTATTGAACAGGGTGACAAGAAAAGTGTTTAAATGCTGATCAACCCGCCCAAACCTCTGAAAAGGGAGTTGCAGTCACGCTGAACCTCCCCCTGCGCCCCCATGTGCTTTTTTTATCCCATCGCCCCCCACATCTGCTCGGTTGCGGAGCTGAGCAGGCTCTGATGAGCAGTAGGTCTCTGCCTGCTCTTGCAAACAGGCTTTGAAGCCGGCTCTGAAGACACCCGAGTGTCTGGCCAGGACCGACTGCACTTGGAGGCTGGGGGTGAGCGGTGCCCAGGGCAGGTTTTGGGTTGGAAGGGACCTTAAAACCCATCCAGTTCTACCCCCAGCCGTGGGCAGAGAGACCTCCCACTGGATCAGGGGCTCAAAGCCTAATTTAACCTGGCCTTGAACACCTCCAGGGATGGGGCAGCCACAACTTCTCTGGGCGACCCTCACGGGAAAACATTTCTCGCTAAGATTTCCTCTAAATCTCCCCTCTTTCAGCTTGTAACTGCCCCCCTCATCCTATCTCTGCACTCTGTGATCAAGAGCCCCTTTTAGCTGCTCTAAGGTCTCCCCAGAGCCTTCTTTTCTCCGTGCTGAACAACCCCAACTCTCTCAACCTGGCCGCATGTAGGAGGTATTCCACCCTCTGATCATCTTCATGGCTCATGCTCTTGCTAGTTTAGCTCTGGGCTATTGTTGAAATAAAGGACTGGATGTTACACGTCCTCTTGAGCCATTGTGAATCTCTGGAGAAGAATCCCTGCTGTGCAAAGGGTGGAAGCTGGTCAGGAGCTCAGGCTTCTGCCCTCAGCCTCACAAATGAAGCTGAATCATTCTGGACCCTTTGTGCACTGCTCAGCTTTTTTCTACTGGGGGTGTAGGACCACTTCTGAGGCACATTCCCTGATCTTATTTGACCTCAGCATAAGAAGAGTTTAAAGATGTACATTTATTTATTTATGTGCATTTGATTTTCCTTTGCAGAATGCTTTTGGAGGTGAAAACCTAGCTAGGAGGCCTGTCTGGCTGCGCTCTGGAGGCCCTGAAAGGGCTGCTGGGTTCTGCCCGGCATTTCTGTGGTTGACGCTTTCCTGTCTTGCAGGGTGGGAGAAGGAAGAGCCTGTTGGAGTCTCGGANAAGGACCTGGGGACTGTCTCGTCTGCTGTGAAGGAACTCAGGGAACCCAGGGAGGTGGTTGACTCGCCTTCCCTGGAGGTGTTTAAGGTGCGGGTGGATGAGGTGCTGAGGGACATGGGTTAGTGATTGATAGGAATGGTTGGACTTGATGATCCAGTGAGTCTCTTCCAACCTGGTGATTCTATTCTATGATTCTATGATTCAGGTGCTGGGGGAAAGGAGCGGGGTCTGGAAATGGGAGCTTGGGAGGGTCCTGGGCTGAGCTGCAGGGGTGAGGGTTTTATAGGGGCAGAGATGGGATTCAATGAACTCTGATATCTTGGGGCCTCCAGTCTGTTAGTGAGACACCTCTGTTTCCTGAGCTGAAAGAGATGGACCTTTTGATTCTAGCTGTGATCTGACTGAATTTACTGGCAACTTAAGAACTTGGAGAAAACAAGGCCAGCTTCTACCCGGTGGCTGGGTGCTCTAAGCCTGCCGTGTATGGCACTGCCACGGTGTGTACATGTGACAAGTTATTTCCTCTTAGTGACGCTGACGGTGGGGGTCTCAGCTGAGAGGTGATGAACTCTGGCATTGCTGTAATACATCGATTGCTGACGCTGGCCGCGCACAGCCCCAAGCTAACCCCGTACCGCTGCCACACCATTTGGGGCTTCACTGTGCAACTCCTCTGCGTTTCACAGATGTGCTTGCCCAGCTGTAAGAGTACAGAGTATTTTTAGGTGTGCAGAAAGCTCTTTCCAGTGTGCTATGAGGAAATCAGCTGTGGCCTCCTTAGTCTTTCCAGATGAAGAAGTTGCCCCAGCGAAGCACTAATTGAAATCATTATTAGCGTTTTGTGTGTTCTCCACTGGTAGGTTGACTAAATCTTGACATGCCAGCCTAATTTTGTATTTAATTATACTTTGCAAACACAGAGAAGAGATAATATTCTTTGGCCCCATACATTTTAGGACAAAATAGCTTTAGTCTGCTAAGACTGGTGGAGCGCGGGGCTGGCTACTCAGAGCCAGATGGCAGCTCGGTGACGTGTGGTGGGGACAGGAGCAGTCGGGGGTCCTGGTGACGTCTGGGGGTGGAGGGGAAGCCCTTCAGAGCAGGGGTTCGCAGCAGTGGTGTCGCTTTGGGGTGATGGCTGTGATTACGGGGCACGTCAGGAGTTACTCGTGGCAGGTGGCTAATAAACTCCCCCACATCATTAATTATGGAGCCTGCCCGTTTGCGAGGAGAACCTGCATTAACATCTAGCAGCTAGCAATTCTGTTTGAAAGCTGATGTTTTTATTTTAGCCTTGGGAACAGTGCGAGCTGCTTGTGGGGTTGTGACAAGCATCAGCGTTTTGTCCAGGAAAAACCTCGCGCAGTTAAACCTTTGCACGCTGCGTGTTTAGCTCATTTCTCATCACCCTCTCAGCCTTCTACCCTGACATAAATCTGACGGTGACATTTGAATCCAGATGAAACCTGCTCAGGGTGAGCACGCTGGAAGCGGTTTGCGGGGTGAGCAGAGGTTACTGGAAAATTTCTCCTTCAACAGCTGGAGTGAAGGATGTGCACCTAAAAACCTTGGAAGCTGTCCCAAGCTCTCAGGCTTTGCTCTGCAGTGCCTTTCCCATCTCTGCGTGTGGCAGGGGGGCTACTGGGAAGCTGAGACATCGGAGCTGAGGGCAGAAAGCAGGGCTCTGCTGTGGTGTGTGTGGCAGATCCTGCTTGGGATTGTTGTCCTACCGCTGTGCTAATGGGGCCTTAGAGACTATCCGGAAGGAGTGAAAGTCGGAGAAGCATTTAACAGGGCATCAAGGACTTGCAAGACCTAACCAGGACATCGTCATTTCTCTGGAGATGATGTCAATAGCAAATCTCTTGTAATTGGCAGGGGATTTATGCCTGGTGATAAGCTGTTTGATCTGCCTCCCTTTACTGGTGCTTGGGGCCTTGTCATAAATATTGTGGGGATTTATGGTTTTGTTCTAGGATGGCTCGTGCTGCAGTCTATCTCAGAGGGCCACAAAAGAGCTGTTGCGAGGCATTTAATAGGGAGTCAGACCTCTCTAAGGGAACAGCCAAGGTCTTCCTCTGTAGCAGAGGCTGCTGTTCCTCTGAAGATTAAGACTCTTTCTGAGGACCTCTGTGTTCACTAGTGATATACAGCACGGCGATCTCCTAGTTTCATTAGACTTTGAGAAGGACCCAGCAGCGTGTCTTATAATTCCCCATTTTAAGGAGCAGAAGCCACTAGAAAGAGCTCTTCTCAAATATGTCATATCAGCTTCCTCGGCCTCAGGCCAGGGAGAGATGGAAATCTAGAAAAATTTGGATTTTGAGTCTTGTGTGGGTAGATCACTAGGAACAACTCAAAGCTGTATGGACCTGAGCCAGGAGAGAGAAGGGCTTTCAGAGCATCCGAGCCCCGAGTGTGACACTGCCCACGTGGCTGATAGTAGTGAGGCTGCTGGTGCTCAGTAACTATGGAAATGCCTGAAGAAGGGGGCTGAGAGCTCCAGGGCGCTCTGCCAAGCCGTGTGCGGCTACAGGACAAACCAGGCGCGCACGTTTACCTCTGTCCCAGTTCTGTTGCAGCGGGCAAGCTGTGACCCCTCAGCTCATTGTGCTGGACTCCACGGAGTTGTGTTTTGTGGCACAGCATCACCCAGATTGCCCTGGAGGAACAGTTTTGGAGAGTTGCTTTGGTGTTGAAAGCTGGGATGGTGGTGCCTTTGAGCTCTCTTCTGGCTGGCTGGGTGTTTGCTTTGTTATGGGACTGGCAAACCCTTTGCTAGGGGCTGTTTGCTTAAAGCGTGTTGCCTTTCAACCAGCTGCCCTGTTGGTTTTCACCCTGCAGATTGGAGACCGGAGCGGGGAGCTGACGGCGCAGGTGAACGTGGCCCAGCTCAAGTCAGCCCTCGGCTTGGGCCCTGGGGACGAGGACGTGGGCTTGGCTCACCACTGCGCTGGCTACGAAGCACAAGGTGAGTTTCTGGGCTTTTGCTGGCACTGCAGGGCTTTGTAAAATATGTGCTTGGAGAGCAGGACGTGTGCTTTCCAAAGGCTGCAAAGGCAGGGAAAGATCCATCCCAAAGAGGGCACAGAATGAGTTAATGGAATTAATCTGCATCGGGAATGAAATTCCTGTGCCAAGCAGCAAACCAGCTTTTGTCTCTTTTAAAGCTCTGCAGGGCCCTTTTGACTGGTTTTGACTGATAGAGCGAGCTTTCAGACAGTGATTGGCAGGGTTTTTTGGCTGCTCTCGTTCTGATTAGCACCCAAGGAAGGAACCTACAGCCGAGGCTTGAAGCAGCAGCGTGCTGGGTGCTGTCTTTCCCCCTGGAACACCTGCAGTGATGCTCAACTTGGAGACAGAGATGTGGCAAGCAGACAGAAGGGTTTTACTTTCTGCCCTTAGCCCTGGGTGATGTCCCCAGCCTGGTGACCGTCTGCCCATCCTGGAACTCCTCACTGCGGGCATTTGTGGGTGCCTGGCACGCGGCACTTCCAGCTGGTTGCTCTGTCGCTGTGGACAGACTTATTAATTCACACAGATGAAACCGCGTCCCGGGAGGTGCCGGCTGATTAAATATGACCTTGTTAGTGCTGATGCATTTTCTTAGGCGGTGCGTTCCCTTTCCCGTTGGTAGAACTGGCACAGAGGAGACGGTGCTGGGGCTGAGGCACCGTGTCCTGGCAGGGAGAAGGGCTGGCTGCGTGTTTGCTCTCTGTATTGATCTTGAAGGTGTAGCCTGCTACATGTCAGCACTCAAGCTTTTTCTGAGAAGTCAAGCTTGTGGGCAAGGGAGCCAGCGTGTCCTCCCGTGCCCCCATCAGGAGCTGAGCTGTTTCCTCAAAGGCCACGTGCACCTTTTGCACCTCTGGTCCATCTTTGTAACTCCTGGGAAATATCAGTGAGTGCATCCTGGCACCTTGTTAGGGGCTTCTTTTTGCTCTGAAAGGGGAATGGGAATGAACCTTGGTGTTGCTGCTGCTCCTGGGTCAGTGAGGTGTGGAGGAAACAAGTGATGGGGAGCTGGGTCTCTCAGGCAGGGGTGCAGGAGGGCAGCACCAAGGACCGTGTGGGCATGAATGCTGCGTGCTGAGACGCTTGTCAGGCTGTTTGCATGAGCACAGTGTGGGGAAGAGCTGCAGCAGAAGGGATCAGGCCTGATCTACCTGGGAGAGGGGTTCTGCAGCTCTGACTGTATTGGATAACCAGGAGCATGCAGCCTTTTGTTAGCTGGAAATAACTAAAAAATAAAGCAAGGAGGGGTCTCTGCTCTTGTAACACATTCTCTACTGAATCTGAGCTTGAATGTGAGCTGCTATGGGCTGGGCTGGTGCCAGGCAGCAACCTGGTGTCTTGCAGGTCGTGGAGAGTCTTGGGCTGAGCAGAGCCCTTCCCTGGGGAAGCTGAGCCTTGTGTGTGGTAGTGTCCCCACGTGGGTGGTGGCAGAGCCTCACAGCCTCCCTGGCACCTCCCTCACCATCTCACAGCGCAGTACTCAGGGTTATTGGTGCTGAAGAGTTGGGATTTTTGCTTAAGGCACATGGCAAGCCTGTTCAGTCATTGGGGTGGACTCCGAAGGTGAAGCAGGACGAGGCAGAGCCAGGCTGTGGNGCTACAGGACAAACCAGGCGCGCACGTTTACCTCTGTCCCAGTTCTGTTGCAGCGGGCAAGCTGTGACCCCTCAGCTCATTGTGCTGGACTCCACAGAGTTGTGTTTTGTGGCACAGCATCTCCCAAATGACCCTGGAGGAACGGTTTTGGAGAGTTGCTTTGGTGTTGAAAGCTGGGATGGTGGTGCCTTTGAGCTCTCTTCTGGCTGGCTGGGTGTTTGCTTTGTTATGGGACTGGCAAACCCTTTGCTAGGGGCTGTTTGCTTAAAGCGTGTTGCCTTTCAACCAGCTGCCCTGTTGGTTTTCACCCTGCAGATTGGAGACCGGAGCGGGGAGCTGACGGCGCAGGTGAACGTGGCCCAGCTCAAGTCAGCCCTCGGCTTGGGCCCTGGGGACGAGGACGTGGGCTTGGCTCACCACTGCGCTGGCTACGAAGCACAAGGTGAGTTTCCGGGCTTTTGCTGGCACTGCAGGTCTTTGTAAAATATGTGCTTGGAGAGCAGGACGTGTGCTTTCCAAAGGCTGCAAAGGCAGGGAGGGATCCATCCCAAAGAGGGCACAGAATGAGTTAATGGAATTAATCTGCATCGGGAATGAAATTCCTGTGCCAAGCAGCAAACCAGCTTTTGTCTCTTTTAAAGCTCTGCAGGGCCCTTTTGACTGGTTTTGACTGATAGAGCGAGCTTTCAGACAGTGATTGGCAGGGTTTTTTGGCTGCTCTCGTTCTGATTAGCACCCAAGGAAGGAACCTACAGCCGAGGCTTGAAGCAGCAGCGTGCTGGGTGCTGTCTTTCCCCCTGGAACACCTGCAGTGATGCTCAACTTGGAGACAGAGATGTGGCAAGCAGACAGAAGGGTTTTACTTTCTGCCCTTAGCCCTGGGTGATGTCCCCAGCCTGGTGACCGTCTGCCCATCCTGGAACTCCTCACTGCGGGTGTTTGTGGGTGCCTGGCACGCGGCACTTCCAGCTGGTTGCTCTGTCGCTGTGGACAGACTTATTAATTCACACAGATGAAACCGCGTCCCGGGAGGTGCCGGCTGATTAAATGTGACCTTGTTAGTGCTGATGCATTTTCTCAGGCGGTGCGTTCCCTTTCCCGTTGGTAGAACTGGCACAGAGGAGACGGTGCTGGGGCTGAGGCACCGTGTCCTGGCAGGGAGAAGGGCTGGCTGCGTGTTTGCTCTCTGTATTGATCTTGAAGGTGTAGCCTGCTACATGTCAGCACTCAAGCTTTTTCTGAGAAGTCAAGCTTGTGGGCAAGGGAGCCAGCGTGTCCTCCCGTGCCCCCATCAGGAGCTGAGCTGTTTCCTCAAAGGCCACGTGCACCTTTTGCACCTCTGGTCCATCTTTGTAACTCCTGGGAAATATCAGTGAGTGCATCCTGGCACCTTGTTAGGGGCTTCTTTTTGCTCTGAAAGGGGAATGGGAATGAACCTTGGTGTTGCTGCTGCTCCTGGGTCAGTGAGGTGTGGAGGAAACAAGTGATGGGGAGCTGGGTCTCTCAGGCAGGGGTGCAGGAGGGCAGCACCAAGGACCGTGTGGGCATGAATGCTGCGTGCTGAGACGCTTGTCAGGCTGTTTGCATGAGCACAGTGTGGGGAAGAGCTGCAGCAGAAGGGATCAGGCCTGATCTACCTGGGAGAGGGGTTCTGCAGCTCTGACTGTATTAAGTAACCAGGAGTGCGCAGCTTTTTGTTAGCGGGAAATAATTAAAAAATAAACCAAGGAGGCATCTCTGCTCCTGTAACACATTCTCTACTGAATCTGAGCTTGAATGTGAGCTGCTATGGGCTGGGCTGGTGCCAGGCAGCAACCTGGTGTCTTGCAGGTCGTGGAGAGTCTTGGGCTGAGCAGAGCCCTTCCCTGGGGAAGCTGAGCCTTGTGTGTGGTAGTGTCCCCACGTGGGTGGTGGCAGAGCCTCACAGCCTCCCTGGCACCTCCCTCACCATCTCACAGCGCAGTACTCAGGGTTATTGGTGCTGAAGAGTTGGGATTTTTGCTTAAGGCACATGGCAAGCCTGTTCAGTCATTGGGGTGGACTCCGAAGGTGAAGCAGGACGAGGCAGAGCCAGGCTGTGGGCTGCTGGCTGCCCTCCGGTGATCCAGATGTGCCTGTGCTGTGTGAACATCTGGAGCCAGTAGTGATTTTTCCTCTCATCTGACAGAGCCAGAGCTGTGCTGGGCTGCGTGTGTGATCGCTGCAGGGTGGGAAGAGGGCCCGGCTGTAGTCAGAGGCAGTTCCCTCTGGAGGCTGCAGTGACCGCGTTGATCTGTGGTGCCTTTGCTCACATTCCCAAGGCTCGGGCTGTTGTCTGCAGGAGGACTAAGTGCTCCCTGGAGAAGAAACATCAAATAACTGAGGGTTGCAGTGTGGGAGGGAGGGACTGCAGTGCCTGGGGCCGGTTCCCTTGCAGGTTAGGGCTTCTCTGGTCAGTGGGATGTGGGGGATGCTGCCCCTTGCTGGGTCCTAGGAACCTGCTGGGGAGGTAAAAACCAGCTGCTTTTCATGGCTGGGGCTGTGCAGCAGCAGCTTGCCAGAGGAAGGGAGGGAGTGTTGCGATGCTTAGCAACGTGCGAGCTTCTGCACGTGCATCTTGAGTGGGAAAGGTGCTGTCTCTGTTGATTTGGAGAGAGGATGGATCCGCAGGACAGCCTGCGGAGAGAAGGCTGGTTCACTTGATTGTCCTTAGCTTTTGTTCTGGCTTCAGCTCTCTCATTCTGAACTTCAGTGGGGGATAAGAGAGGCCACCAACGTGCCTCCGAGCTCTTGAGAAGAAGGGAGATGTATTTAGTGGCTGCCAGGAACTTTGATACCCTCCTGTGCACCTATTTGATGATTAGAAAAACATAATTATTTATATTATTAGTAGCAGCAATTTGCAGCAAGAGGAACATCTGTTTCTGTGATAAGAAGCAGGTGAGAGAGTTGAGATTCAAGTTGACTTCTTAGCCAACCGTGCCTTTTGATGTCAACAGATCTGGTGGCGAGGAGAGCTTTCGGGTTTTTATTTTTCCCTTCAGATTAATTTCCCTGCTTAAGGTTATAAGGTGTCTGCATATTCACGAGGATGCCAAAATCATCTGGTAGGGCAGCAGCGTTATAAAACCCTTTAATTTCATCGAGCAGGTGGAATCAAGTTTCATAGCAAATTTGAGTTCTGGGAAAACCTGCATCATTGGCTGGGAAGCCTTGAGCCAGACCATGAGGCTGCGACCTCCTTCACAGGCTGCGTTTGCTTCTTAGTCTTGGGCTTTGCCCTCCACTGGGTGGGCCTGAGGGAGGGAGGAGTGTCTGATGTTTTCCTCTGCTATTTTGGCTCCTCTTCCTGAGCTCTTTGCGGTTTTAATTAATATTCTGAGAGGAATTGGACGTCAGAAGGCAAAGCTGGAGGCCAGGGAAGTGGGGCAGCGCTGCAAAAAGTCTTGTGAAAGCAACGACCTTGTCAAGAAATGCAAACAGGGAGAGCTTAAAGCAACAAACAGAAAGGAGCCGGAGTGTAACTAAAACATGAAGCGAATAAACAGAGGTTGTGTCTGTTTTTTTCCAAACGCCCAAAAATGTGGCCCTGAAAACTGGTCTTGCAGTGTGTGAAAGAGGGCGAGTTAAGAATCGAGCACTGATAAGCTCTGGCCTTTGAAGAGAAGCAAGGGAACGGGCTGTGCCTATAAGGGAGTTGTTTTGCAGGGATGAAGGCAACCCTGGATGACGAGAAGCGGTGTCTGGTGCTGGGAGACGCCCCGTGGTGCCAACAGCCAGCTCTGCCCTCAGCCCCCCTGCTGGATGGGGGTGGGAGCTCTGCCTGCCTTTGCCACCCTCTTTGGCTGCTGCCTTTCAGTTTGGTTGGATCGGGCTGAGGTTTTAGCATCTGCTCAGCAGGGATTCAACTGTGTGGAGAGCTTGGGAGCAGTGAATCAGGAACACGGAGCTGAGCTGTCCTGGGACTGAGCCCAGTGGCAGTGCCTGCCCGGGGGGCTGTCCCTGGGTGGGTAACTTGAGTCTCTGGCATACGTTGAGTGGAGCGTTGCCTTGCATCGTTCTTCTCTTTAATTCCATCTCGTCAGCTCTGCCAGCTGAGAGGGAAATGCAAGGAAAGGGCTCACCCACCACCAAAGTGCTTGAAGTGCCAGGCAGAGAGCAGCACTGGCCGAGCCTCAGCGCCTCTCCAGAGTGAAAACTGTCTCCTAGCTGCTTTTCATTTGTTCTTGGCAGCACGTCAGCCTCGCTTGTCGTCTCTGATGGCAGCGGCAGCGATAGGAGACACTGAGCAACACCTCCTCTGGCAGCTGGGTGTAGGTGGGGAGGGATGCAGGTGTTTGGGAATGCGTTGGCATGTAGATGCTTTCAGAGCATTGTAAGCTGGTTTCTGTGCTGTTTGCCGTACAGATGCTGCTGCCCAGCTGCACTCAATACACTCTGAGGGCAGGAAAGGGTGCTCTGCACATCTTCTGCTCAAAAAGGGGAGACACAATGCTATTTGGCTTGTTTTGTGTTCAGGCACCTCTGTGCTGAGCACTGTTCGTCCCTGCATGAGAGGCAGCTGTGCTTCAAGGTGTGTTTTCAGGTGGTGAAGTGGGCAGTTGAGCCTGGGTGGGCATGAAATTGCACAGCATCCCGAGCAGTAATCAGCTCTGTGTGGCTTTGAACGTGGGTTTTTGCATCCTCGTTGCAGTTTTGAGCTTCACTTCTTCACAGGAATCTTTGAATCCTTGGATCAATTAGACAGAGATAGAAAAAAAATCTTCTTTTATGTTTCCCAGCCTGTTTGTTTTCATTTGTTCGCCTGCTTTAAATATCTTTGAAGTCTCTAAGAAGCGTTTAGGGCTGTTGAAATATTCCAGATTGACCAGCCCTCCATTGACGCAAAGCAGGAAGGAGGCAGCGCTGCTGCCCTGTGCCTGGGGCTGGGCTGCTGCCCAAGGACAGGGATGTTCCTTCTCCACGGTTTGCTCAATCTTTCTGCAGAGGAGTGCGCTGAGTGACAGCCGAGACATGTTGCCCTCTGAGACCAGCCTCCTCCTGACAGTGGGACAACTCTGTTCGCTGAGGCTGCGATTTCGGTGTCTGGGTACCGTTTGCCTTCTGCTCAGCAGACGAGTCCAGGGGTCACATTGCTAACGGCTTCAGCACAGGACCTGCCCTGTTCTTACCAGTCAGACCGAGTAAGCAGTTGAAATCGCTTCATATTAAGTACCCTCTACTCCATTTGATTTTTCCCGAGAGCTGATATGCTGCAGTTCAGCCTTTTTTTCCATTCTGAAAATGAAAGCCCAAGGCCGTGCTGGTTAATTGTACCTGCTTGTGCAGGGGTTGATGGATGAGGTTGTTGACTCGAGCAGAGTAGCTCTGGGCCAAATGGAAGGTAGGATGCAAGGTGGTCAGGTTGCTTTATTGTGCTCTGGCTGATGTTCAGTGGAGCTTTAGCTTCTGAGCTCGGAGCGGTGCTAGCATTGAAGTTCCCACATGCCTCCCAGTAAGGCACCTGCAGGAAGGTGTCCAAAACCGCTTGAGTCTGTGGTGAGGACCTTGCTTTGATGCTTCAGGGAGCAGGGCAGGAAGGACAGGAGTGCTGATTGCGTGGAGGGCTTCTTGGGTGAAGATTTGGGACTCGGAAAGGATGCCTCTTCATTATCTTCGTAATTAGTTTTTCCTAAATCTGAGTAACCTCTGCTGTCACAGCTGTTAAATCATTTCAGCAGCACTGATGGAAGGGTCAGCCTCTGAGTTGGATTTAAACCAAGTAATTCAGCACTCAGTTCAGACTGCCCAGTATTTGGGTTTATGAAGTTTTAAAATATTCTTCTTTGAAGCATTAAGAACTATTTGAGGTCCTCTCTCATCTCACTCTGTATGCGAGCCTCCTTCCTAGCGTCAGTCTAAAACACAGCAAGAGTTCTCAGCTCACAGCAGAAAAAGTGCTCCAGGTCTGGAGGAGAGGATATTGTGCTTTTTTTTTTTGCCTTGATGCCAGGGGAAACTGCAAATGCTGGAAAGGAGGATGAGGAAGAGGTCGATGAGGAAAAGGCTGGTTCTTGAAACCTGCGGCAGAGAAGGTACAACGTGCCTTTTGGCAAAGCCATCCACTACATCAAGGGACCTCTTGTGGGGGGCAGCAACTTAGAATCATAGAACCACCAGGTTGGAAGAGACCCACCGGATCATCGAGTCCAACCATTCCCTCCAATCTCTAAACCATGTCCCTCAGTACCTTACTTGTTGGAAATGTTCAGCTCCTTGCACACACTTCTGCTCTGAGCTGGGAAGCCTGAAGGTCCCTTTGGCTGCTGTTCCAGGCTCCTGCAGCTGTCCCAGCTCTGCTGTGCTGACTGGTACCTGAATGCACTTTCCACACAGTTTTCTTTGGTAGCCAACGTGTGGGAAATGCCTGTGGCTACAATGCTTTTTGTCTAAGAATTCAGTATTGCTGTTATGAATAGGACCCCTCTGCTTACCGTTTTTTCCTTGCAGCACAGAGCAAGAAAGGGACTGAGAATCACAGAATCACCGGGTTGGAAGAGACCCACTGGATCATCGAGTCCAACCACTCCCACAAAACACTAAACCATGTCCCTCAGGACCCCGTCCACCCGTAACTTAAACACCTCCAGGGAAGGCGAATCAACCACCTCCCTGGGCAGCATATTCCAGTGCCTAATGACCCTTTCCGTAAAAAACTTCTTCCTAATCTCCAACCTAAACCTCCCCTGGCGGAGCTTGAGGCCATTCCCCCTTGTCCTGTCCCCTGACACCTGGGAGATGAAGAGAGAAGAATAGTTCTCTTTCTTACCCAGCTAGAATTACTTTTTATCTCTAAAAGGCTTTTTTTTATGGGTGACCGTGACGGCTTTGGCGCTTCACTGAGCAAGGCAAGGCCAGACCCTCGGTGTGAGTCACTGTTATCTCTTGACTGACCTTGGGAACCAGGCTCCTTCACTCAACAGCAAGGCTGGCCCCTAGCCTGGCAGGGACAGGCACTCAGACAACAGACCTGGCGACTTAGCAAAGAGACCTGGCAACTCGCGGAGACAGAGCTCATGATTCAGTCCGGTGTGTCCAGCCATCCGTGTTCCAGTAGCTGGGACTGATGGTGACTGATTCCCAGCAGCATCCAGGAGGAGGGATCAAGTGCGTTGTCCCTCTTTATAGAGGCTTTTACTGTGAGTATTTGATCTCTGCAAAACTCTGATGTGCGGTGCTCTTTCTCTTGCCCTCCCGAGCCCGTCCTGTAGGGCAGAGCTGCCGTAGCTGGGCTTGTCTGGCTGCCGGAGATGTTGTCTGTGTTAATTACTGTGTCACTGTCTAGCTAGGACTCTGTTTCTTTTTGATCTCTGCTTGTTCCGACACAAGCTGATAACAGGAGATTGGAGGTCATGAGGCTCTGCTTGTGGAAAATCCTGCTCTTAAAAGAAACCCTGCCAAAAGGTCCTGCCAAGCCTTTCATGGCTGTTCTAGAATTAGCCCCGAGGTTACGTGTCTCCTCCCAGCCTGCTCCGCCCCCTTCAGTTTATCTACCAGAAAAATCTTGCTTGTCCCCACAACTGTTAATCTACTAAGCAGCCCTTTGCCTGGCGGAGTTATGGTTATGGGAGGTCACTTCTAACACAGAATCACAGAATCACCGGGTTGGAAGAGACCCATCGGATCATCGAGTCCAACCATTCCCATCAAACACTAACCCATGTCCCTCAGGACCTCATCTACTTGTGCCTTAACAGGGCTCCAAGGTTCCCACAAGCTCCAAGGCTTGTATTTCACTGATAGTTGATGCATGATTGGATGGTCTGCATTAGATGCTGCAGTTACACACCAAAATACTTTATTTTTTGGCCTGAATTGCTGGTCCTTGCTTTTCAAATAAGCCTTATTCCAACCTTGCTTCTTCAGAGAAAAGCTGGTGCCCATTGCACAACATCGAGACAATTCAACAGTCTGTAAGGCTACCAGATGTGCTTTTTCAAGCTCCCTCGAGCCATCTGTATCTCCAAGTAGGACTTTTGCTCCGAGACTTGCCTCTTCCATGTAAGTGCAAAAGCTCTTCCAGTGTCTCCTTATTCCCCCTTCTCCATCTGAGAAGCTTCTGTGGTAGCTGCTGGCCCTGAGCGCAGTCAGCCAGGCGTGAAGTGGCTCCCGGGTGCTGTGTCGATGTGCAGCGCGGCTGTGATTCTCAGCCAGTTGTGCAGCCGTCAGACTGGATTCTGGAGGACGTGAAACCCGGGTGACACATAGCAAAGCATCTCCTGCCAAATCAGGCAGACGAGCATCTTGATTCAAAAGTAACTTCTCTTCATCGGTATATACTCTATGCTTTAAAAAAAGAAAAAACTGAAAAGAAAAAGAGTTTTGCCATGGAGAAAAAGCCTCCAAAATTGTTATTCTGGAGAAGGTTTTTGTAGTGCTCGGGTTCTGTCTGGAAGGCTGATATTTGCTCAGCTGTGCGCTGTCTGGGTGCCAAAGAACACAGCCCATCAGAGCAAACACACCGGAGCCCAAATCTTCCCAGCAGAAGAAGTTTCGTTCCTGTCCTTTTTGCTCGCTGTTCTGACAAGGAGGAGCTGAGGATGGAGAGCCTGGTGTGGGACCAAAACGTTCCTGAAGTCTGATGTGACAGTGCACTGGAAACAACATCCCCACAGCTTCCTTAACTATGGGTTAACGTTATTTTCATGTGTACTATCCTTCCTGTTGTAACCAACACCTGCTCTTGGCTTCTGTCTGGCCTTTCAGATAACTGATAGGGAGAAAAATGTTGTTTGGTCCATTCAACTATGTTCTCAGACACAGAAGAGGTGAAAGTTGTCAGGATTCCTCACTCCTGTCTATAGGATTAGGGGGTAGACAGGTGCTCCTTCTCATGGATTGACACACAGCAGCCAGCAGTTTGTGGTGCAGTCATCATAAATAACTGGAATTGTTTACTTTCTCTACTTAGGGAGAAGTACTGTTCTATCCCAGTAACAACGGGGAAAACAAATGCCAGCATTTATCATGCAAGTGCTGGCAATAATAGAGGTCAAGTGGATTTATAGTGCCAGAGCCCATTATGTGTTTGAAGACTAATTAAAGCCTTAAATGAGATGCTTGTCCTACTAGAGACTGATTTTTTTCCCCCCCCCTTTCCTCTTTGAAGAGCTGTAATGATAGAGCATTAGCTTGACAGAGCTTTCTTGATTAGATGTCAGCAGCGTATGATTTGAGATGCTCTGTGTGCGTTGGGATTGCCGGACCGTATCTCTACTGTCACTTCGGAGCTTTGTAGAGTTTACAGACCAGCCTTCCACCCCAAATAACTGGCTGGTCTGATTCAATCATATGGAATAATATTTAGAGTTGCCTGTGAAAATCAAGGTTCCAAAATGCTGGGGTCTGTACAAAGTGTCCTGGGCTGGAAGAATGCACCTAAAGGACAGGTCGGTATCTCAGCTAATACAGGTACAGGGAGAAATGACCTTTACGTGAAAATACAGCAAGTGCTTACACCAAGGTTTGTTGTGTTCTCTTCATGGTGCAAAGCTCATGCTCTGTGAGGTGACCTCTGCTGCTGAACTGTGCCTGCTGCTCGGCCTTGAGAGCTGGAGGCAAAGTGGAAAGGCTCTTGGCCATCCAACCTTTCCCTCTTGGTCTTACAATGGGCTCCACTGTCAGGTTTAATTCTTCTTCCTCTGGTACAGCCAGCCCAGAGGAATACAGCGTGTTCCAGGCCTGCAAATAGAACTGTCGCCTGATCTGCAGCAGAAGGGGGGTTGCTTTGTCTCAAGCAGGGATGGAATAGGCTTCTCTCCAAGCTGCTGGAGAGCGGGGAGAGCCTTGGAGTTACCAAAGCACATGTCAACTTGATGAGAGCTCCTGGCAGGGCTCCCTGAGTTGCTGCTACACATGTTCTGCTCGATCTTGTCAATTCTGAAATCTCAGGAGCTGGATATGGAGACTGTCCATAGAGGAACAAAGCTCCACCTACGCTTTCTACCCTGCTTTAGCCCTACTGTAAGTTTACAGGGGATGATCCCATCACCATCCTATGATAAAACCCTTCCCTGTGTTTTTTTGTGGCCACGTCTCGCTTTGTAGCAAGGTACTGCTAGAGATTTTTTGCTCTGTGAGCGTCCCTCCTCTAATTGCACCCTGAAAACCAAGGACTTTGCTGTTGGAGGACCTTCCTGAGGCACAGGAATCTTTCCCTCTGGAGAGCAGACTGATCCTTCCCTGGAGAAGGTAAAGGTGTCTTTCATGCCAAGTGAGCAGGGTCCCAGGTCTTCCTTGCTCCTGTCCAGGGATGGAGGTAACTGCTGCTTTGAGTTTGAAAATACAGGAATGTGAAAACCGTTAAACCCTCCTCAAGAAGCAAAATGTGAGAAACACCCCACCCTCGGTTCACGGTGGTGCTGGGATCACGGAAAGGGGGAAGAGATTTTGAAGAAAAATATTTTTTAGAAAAAAAACCCATGGAAGCCTGAGCACTGAAAAGAACAACATCTGAGGAGCTCCAGGAAAACAGGGGATGAATATAGGCAGTCAGGAGCATTGCTCAGCTGATGTTCACAAGAAGGTTTCAACTTGCTCTATTAGAGACCTCGGTAAACCTTGAAGACAGAGAGTGCATTTAGCAATGCCCCTGAGGTTTTCCGTTACTCTGCAGCAGGCTTGGTAAACACGCCAATAAATACTGGAGAGGGAGGAGGAAAAAACCTTCCAGAGGGAACAGACTTAGGTTTTCAGCTGCTTGGGCTTTTGGATCCACGGCTGCTGATCAGCATGGGGAGAAAGAGGCTGAGTTGAACTTCTGCTGAGTATTAGGCGATGCTGCAGGTATTTCTGGGAAAAGTGACTTGGAGGAGGCTGAAAGGTTCTGTCTGGAGCCATCTGAGGGAATGTCCTGGTCGGAGACAGAAAATTAACGGGAATTCTGTCGCAGGGTGCTTGTGAGTATGGAAACCTCTCTCCTCTGGAAGATGAGCACATGCAGGCTACCGAGCGTCTCTGCTGCAGGGTCGGGGGGAGAAGCTTCTACAGGTGCGGTGGGAATTGCTGCCTGTGTCAATCTGGTTTATGGTAGCCCTGATGGACAGGCAGCCTCTTAATTTTTTACCTATTTATTTTAACGGTGCTGCGGGACAGCTCGCAGTGAGTGGGGTTGGCAGAACCATGGGCTCTTGCAAGCCTTCTGCTTGGTCCTGGTGCTGGTTGTGTTGTCTTCTGGAAAAAAAATAGCGGAGTTGGATGGTTCTGAAGTTGAGTTTGTGTCTTCTAACTGTTTGTCTTAGCTCAGGTGAGTGTGAAATCCACATGGTAACAGAGGAACACGAGCATCAAAATAGCAGAAAAAGACAAATTGTTCTGTGCGCCCTAATTGCTGGGGTAGTCTCAGCTGACGACGTATATTAAATTAAACAAAGAGAAAGGCAAGTTTCCTCAGATCAGAGATTAATGCTTTCTGGCCGGCAGTTTAATGCTATTGGAAATGTACAAAAGCACCTGAGGACGGAGGTGTGTAATTAATGGCTCTTTAGACTGTTGGAAACGATGGGTGTTTATCTAATCAGACACATTTTGCTTCTTTCTCACTTTCCTGGAAGCAGCCGTTAAAAGCCGCTGTGACGCACGTTCGCTTCCAGATGCTGGCCTTGCCTCTTGGGCATCGCTTCGAAACCTAAACGTATCTTCTGATTTTGTAGGTGTCTTACTCCAGACCCACCTTGCTACTCCACGAATGAGACTTACAGGTTGTCCTGAGGGAAGCTGAGCGCCTCTAAGTGCTTGGAGCAATGTCTGGAACGTCATTGTGTGTAACTGGGAACCACCAGGCACAACCCACAGCTTTCCCCTGATCGACGTGGCAGCAACCAAAAGCCTTTTGCTTGTTTAGCAGTGTGGGAGGAGACCTGAGGCTCTGCTGCCTCTGCTGATGTCCCAAGGTCGCTGGTGGGAACGTGGTAGAGCAAAGGGAGCTGGGTGTGGAGTATCTTGTGTCTCCTACTGAGTTGCTCAGCTTTTTTTAAGAGCTCCTGGTCCTCACAGCTTAAAACTGGTATCAATGATGACCTGGTGAATGTAAGCTTGAGTGGCACTTAGCACATAGAAAGATAGAATCATAGAATCACCAGGTTGGAAGAGACCCACCGGATCATCGAGTCCAACCATTCCCACCAATCACTAAACCTGGATAGAGGGAACCAATCTATCTGGGAGGGTGGTGGATTGAACCTACCACGGAGTGAGGCAGCTCTCCATTTTGTGCTGGAGGAAGGCTTGGGCTTGGTCGTTTCTTCTCTCTCCGCGGCTGAGTGCACGTCTAGGCTGTGATGACAGCGTAGATACGTTCAGCTACCAAATAGCTGTGGTGTTTCATTGGTGTCCAACAAATAGCACGAGCCTTTCCCGTCCTGCTCAGAGCAGGTGGTTAAGATATATTGGCAAACATAAGACTCCTGAGATAAGATACCTCGGTAAACATACGCAAGGACTGAAATAAAAATAGTAACATCAAGAGTTCTACCTGCTTTGTTGAGGGCAGCAAAGTCCTTTTTTTCCTGCCAGCTCCAAGGGGAAGGCAGCCTCGTGTCTGAACCCTTGCCAGTGTCAGCAGCAATCGCTGACCTTCCGGGATCAAATCCTGTTGTTACTGAGCTGCTGCCAAGAGAGCAACTGGTTTTGCAGCGCAAGAGGGAGTGGAGTTTGGTAGGAAGGGCAGATGCATATTGTTAGGTTTGCCTTACCCAGGCCTTACCCTGTGTTCGTAACGTCTGTTCTGCACCTATTCACCAGCCCTGCCGTCAGTCCCTTCTGAACTCAAAGCAGAGTAATGGGGTCACCTTGAAATGAAGGTGGCGCTAACGTGATTTTTGGAGCAGAGAGAAACGTGCAGATGTGAGTCTTTACGGCTGCAAGAAGTAAATCGCTTTAGGGTAGCAGAGAAGTAGCAAGGGGCAGTGAAAATTGCTTTAGGTTATTTATAACTAAGATGCGATACGTACGTATGCCCCTTAGTGAAGTCCCGAGTGATCTGAGCTTCTCTTTGTATCTTATGAAGCTGAGTAAGGCTGAACTTTTCAGAGCAGCAGCCCTGTCTTTGGAGTCGCTGTGGTTTGGCTACGGCTGTGGTCACACCTGGAGCCCTGGCTGAGCTGGAGGTGCAGTAGGGCAGGAATCTTTGCTGCCTGGTGGCTTTTTCCATTTAACCACCATGTTCTGCTTACAGTCAGTCTTGAATTGATTTATGCATTTTGTGCCTTCTCTTTTGTTAAGTTTATCTAGTGAGCAGCTGGGTTTGAACAGGGTCCATAGGTGCTGCTGTAACATAAGCAGAGGTGCTGGTGGGAAACTGGAGAATCTTCAGGTTTGGCGAGTTTGCTGTTCCAGGAACCGCACAAAGCTCAGTGGTTTCCGTTCTCAGGGCTCAGCATGGGGCTGGGTTTCAACTCACATGCATTCATTCACCCTCACCCAGGATTTCCCCTGAAGCTTGGAAGCTATCATGGGACCGTGAGTCCAATGCGTTCGTTTGAGCGAGTCCAACGCATTCGTTTGAGCGAGTCCAACGCATTCGTTTCGGCTCCATTTGGTGTTACTGGTACAGGATGTGGTTCTTGGCTAAACTGAACCTTCAGGAAAGATGAGAGAAGGGGAGCAGGAGGGTGAAAGGGCAGCTGTGGTGAAGGCATCTCAGGGCTGTTTCGCAAATCTCGGCTGTGCCGGTGAGCAAGGCACTAGAAGCTGGAAGCAGATTGAAGAGAAACATGGAGGCAAAGAGAGTTTGGAAAGCAAGAGTCAGAGCTGAACTGTGTTTCCTACACTCTGTTGCTGCTAGAATACTGCATTAAAATGAATTTTATTAAATCTCAAATAAATATAACGAATGCTGCCAAATGTTGTTGTTCCCCTGTCACCTTCAGGGCAAAGTTTTGGGTTTGTTCCTCTTAAGGCTGGGTCTGCGACAGAAAATATTTACTCCTTTTTTCACTTTTCCAGCCCTTGTGACTATAGAGAAAAGCTCAAAGCTGCATCACACATACATGCTTGAAGCTAAAAGCATGAAGATAAAGCAACAAATCCACACGTGCATTAAACTCTGGTTTTGTTATGATCTTTCTCAACGTCAGTTCCCTGACTTTTGTTGTTTAGTCGGATTTAACTCCCAAATTCCAGAGGCCTCCGATGAGGTCAGGGTCATAGTGGGACCAGGCCACTGGCTCGATAGCAAAAGCCTGATATCCTGACTGTGCTGGGACGGTGTTTTGAATAAGACCCAAAACAACCGAAATAAAAAACACGTTTAAATCTCAAGGGCAGCACAGCTGTAGCATCTTGCCCTTTTGATTTTGTCATTAACAGGAGCGGAGGGGCTGCCCTGTTTGAGTTTTATCTCTGTGATATTAGTTCTGTGGGTGAGTGACACCCTCCTGATGCGAGAGCGCCTTGTTTTGCAGGAGCCAGGCCGAAGCGACTCCAAAGGAACGGCATGGACAGCTTAGACCTCCTGAAGTTCCCTTCTGAAAAGGTAAGCAAAGATGTCTGGCCTTGAAGATGAAATATCAGTAGGAATCTGTAATGGCTTGTTGACTGGCTTCGTTTGCAGGGAAGCGTGCAATTAGCAGACATCACTGGAGTCGATGGGATTAACCCAAGAGGGTTTCTAGAGAGCTTGGAGGAGAGGAACAGCTGGCCTAACTAAAAAGGCACTTAACAGCGAAAGCTGAAAAAGCCACTTCTATGGTTTTTTGGGAAAAAAAAAAAAGCCATTTATTGAGAGGATAATCATTTGCATTTTAGCCCCTTTAGTGGCTGGTGGCAAATCTTATTAGCCCAGCGGAGTCTGCCTCCAGCACAAGGAGGGAAGGAGAGGTCAGAAGCAAGAGATGGTGCATTGCAGCAGGCAGAGGGGTTTGTTCCAAGGGTCTTTGAGAGTCGCCTATGCTCTGCTTCGCTGCTGGAAATGTCAGATCCAAACAGATCAGCGTTTTCTCAGTCTCCCTAGGGCGAAGGCTCTTTCTACACTCAGCTGGGATGCACTGAGCCTTTCCACCTACAGGGATCATTTAAGTTTCTACTGTGCGACCCAGCTGCAGACACTAGTGCTGCCACGGGGCTCAATCCTGCTCATTCCCAGCCAGCCAGCTGTGCTCTGCCTTTTTGGAATGTCTTTGGCACGAATGATTTACATTTGTTTAGTCCTTTCCAATCACGACTCTCCCAGAGAGCATTTCACCTTCTACAGACGTGTCACAGAGAGGAAGAACTCACCCAAGTTGCAAGTGGATGCACATGGTTAATGGGAAAACCTCAGGCTTGCAAAGCCATTTGAGTGCCTAAACATCCCAGTCAGCACTGGGAAAGCCTGACAAAAGCTTCTCTGTGAATTAACTCTCTTTGGGAGTTAAATGCCAAATGCACTTTGACGTTTTTATCCATTTATTCAAATACCCATGGACTTTCTGGCTCCTACCTGCTTTAACCAGTGTCTACGGGAGAGCTGGGGAGGGGGTCTCTATCAGGGAGTGCAGAAATGAGATGAGGGGAAACAGTTTTAAGCTGAAAGAGGGCAGATTTAGGTTAGATCTCAGGGAGAAATGTTTTTGTGTGAGGGTGAGGAGGCCCTGGCCCAGGTTGCCCTGAGAATTGGTGGCTGCCCCATCCCTGGAGGTGTTCAAGGCCAGGTTGGATGGGGCTGGGAGCCCCTGATCCAGTGGGAGGTGAGATTGTAAAGAATAAATGATCTCTCCTCCGCATGGAGTTGTGTTGTCTGGGCAGAGCGTTTCTGCCAGGATGCACCCACATTGGCTTCAAACACCCCAGCAGACAGCAGGAATGCGGCTTCCCTGGTCATCCTGCTCTCTCCAACCTGTGTCTCTTACTCCTTGTTTTGAGCTTCTCTGATTTTAGCTCCCTGTCGTTGGTTCTTGTTTATTCCTCTCTCCGCCAGACTAAAAATCTCTCTATCACATGCTGGATTTTTTCCCCTGAAGGTGCTTACACACTGTAATTGAGTCATCTATTCTTTTTGTCATGAACTAAACAGTTTGAGAGTTCCAACTAAGGCAGAAAGGCACTGTAAGGCAGCTTCTTCCCAGTTCTGAAATCCACTTTTGTGGCTGCTTTTCGAGATGTGGACGTAGCTCTGTCTGCAGTTGGTCCCTTCAATAGCATCTAGTGAAATCAGTCTCTCCTCCATGTTCTCACGATTCCTGTTTGTATTGCAAGTAATAGAAAAGTCTTTTTAGTTACAGCATCCCGCTGTGCTGGGGGCGTGCTGTGACTTCAAACTCCATTCAAATATGGGGATTTATGGTAAATCCCAGCCTCGTGGGCTCTTGGATCACGTCCTGAGCTGTGCTGGAGCTTCTTTCACTGGAATTCAAAAAAAAACCCAACTGGAATTCAAGAGATGTGTAGTCTCTGTGACCTCAGTGTCCCCAGACATTATATGCAGGTGATCATCTTCTATTTTGTGTGTCTATGGGAGCACCCAGCAGAGGGTCTAAGAGAGCAAAGGAGAATGAGGGGACAGGGGGCTGCTTTTAACCTCCTGCTGGAGTTCACCATGTGGTCCTGCAGTCCCCATGTGCTTGTGGCAGCACAAGGGTTGACGAAAGGGCTGAACGAGACTCTGAATGTTCATGTAAATGTGGAGTATCAATTCTAGCCATGTTTCAGGACCTTTTGTCCATCATTCCCTCTGCCTCTAAATAAACCAGCCATTTCTCTACCTCCATTCCTGGATTTTTAAGAGGATGTTGCTTCTCCCTGTGGAGGAGTTGACTGCTGTATATTGTTTGGATGATGCTTCCTCTCTAACTCAGTAAAATGACTCGCTTTGGGGAAAAGACAAAATGTTCCCATTCAGCCCTGCACCTCATGAGTGGCAGGTGACACCGTCTAAACTCCACATTCACTTCTCGCTTCTGTGTCTCCTGTTCTGTGGCTGCTCGCCAGCAGATCTCCACGCAAATGTGAGACGAGCAATTTGTGCAATGACTGTTTCTTTTCTTTCCCAAGGACCAGAATGGGGACAGCCATCACCTGGGAGACCTGAAGATCTCTGGAAAAGAGTTCTTGTCGTTACCTGCGAGGTCAAAGAAGTACCGGGAGTACCAATCCAGTTCAGAGAGGAAGTCCCAGGGGTCGAGTACGTTGCCACTGGATACCAGCGAAGTCCGAGTCCAGGTGTCACAATCGGTAGGAAGATGGTTTTTAATCCAGTTAATAGTCTGGGAGTTTCTAATAACGTGTTTGTTCTCACTTCATTTCTAACCTGGTAGGGGGCAGGGGGAGCAGTGTGGCCAGTTGGTTGGAAAACAGAGCTTGCATCTAGCTCTGCTGTTGACTGTTTGGGCAACCATAGGCAAATAATTTTATCTTTTTAAGCCTGAGCCTCCCTGTCTGTTATGCAGAACAGTGGCACCAATCTCCATCGTGAACTGGTTTGTGAGAGCTTGGTGTTTAGTGGTGGTATTGATAAACTTTCCTTGAGGGATGAGAGTTTAGGCCTGAGCTTCCCTGAGTTTGGGACTGTCGTGGTGCGATGCCTTGAATCGCAGAGCACCACAGCAGTTTGGAGCCCTTGTTGTGTGGAGCCTGACTTGATCAGCCTCCTGGAGTTCATGAGGAGTGGGCTTGTTGCCTTCAAGGAACAGAGTCCTTTTCAGGTTTTGGATGAGCAACTGAAAACTTCGGTTGTCTTTGTCAAATCTGGGGCCTTAGGGGTATTTTCCGCTCTCATCTTCTGATCCATCAATGATCTCCAGAGTGGCAGCATGCAGAGTGGTCTCTTTGAATTCATCCATCATTAGGCAGAGGTGATCGAAAAGCATTGTCTAAGAGCTTCTTTTTGGAAGCAGGTTAGATGGCGTGTGCTTCCTAAAGAGCAGAAGCTGGCAAGAGGAACTGGCCCTGCTCTCAGTGATTTATGGGCTGCTGGCACGCAGCGAGTCCTGTATTGGGTGTCGAAGAGCTCTGACTCAGTCTGTGCTTGGCTCCCTAGAAGGTGGTGGCAGTCCCTACCCTACAAACCTCTCCGTGGGCCTTTCTGATGTCTTCAGCCTGAACAATTTCTCTGTATGTTAGGCCGTTGTCTTCTGATTGTGTTGCTGTTTGTTGTGACGCGCGGCAAACACAATGTATGGGGAGGCTTCCTGCAGCTGCGTTGGTTTTGTTCTCAGTCCTGGAGACAGGGATCACACCCACTAACAATGGTGTGTTTCTGGATCGTGGGAGGGGGCTCGGAGATATTTGAACTCCGTGATCTCAAGTGAGAAGCTCCAAGTCTTCGGCTTGTTGTTGCCAGGAGATGGAGTGTAGCAACAAAGATCTAATGATCGCAGGGGTGCTTGAAAGTATTTGGGCTCTTGCTTTATACTGAGACTGTATCGTGCTATCACAGTCCTGTGGTCACGCAGTGATTCCAGATGGATAAATCCAAGCCAGAAAAAGATAGACCTATATTTCCTTGGCTTTTAAGAAACACAAAATATTTCATGCTGAGTAAGAAAGGGTCTGAGCTGCAGAGCTTGGGGTGAAGCCTGTCTGTAGAGTGGGGATATGTGAAAATGTTTCTAGCAGCAAATCCTTTGCTCCTGGTCTGTGGCTCCTGCTGTACCTGTGTGCGTGTGTACAGATGCCTTTTCAACCACGCACATTCCTGACTGTCAGTTCTCTGACCACTGGAGACAGGATCTTTACACCAACTGGCTTTTTTTAGACCTCTCTGAGCTCATTCTTCATTCCCAACAGCGCTCGTGGAAATGTTCTAATAGCGAAAGCATTTCCTACTGCTCACCGGTGCAAACATGATCATTGAGAAGGAAAACAAAGCTCATCTCAGCCAGAAAGGAGACAGCAGCGCGAGGGCATCTGAAGCAATACAAAGGCAGAAAAAACCCCATTTCTGCCAGAAATAGCCTTGTATTTTTAACTCAGACGTCCAGCCAGAAACCAAACAGAAGTCATGCTCCATCAAGAGCAAGGCAGAAAGCGTTCCTAGGAGCGTAGCTGTGAGTGCGCAGCCTGTCTAAGAAAAGACCCCACGGGACATTGCCAACCACCAGTGCCCTCGTGACAACCCACATGGGGTTTGGTGAACGTCCATGAAAGAGCAAGTGGAGGCACATCCCGGTCACGGGAGTTGCCTTTCGGACACCTGATGCTTGTGCTGGTCCTGACTGCTGGAAGCGTGTGAGCAGGTGAGGGCCACGCTGCTTCTCTCACCCCTCTGGGGACCAGGGAACAAGCAACAGGGATCACAGAACCATGGAATCATTAACGTTGGGAAAGACCTCTAAGCTCATCCAGTCCAACTGTCAGCCCAGTTCCCCATGCCTGCTAAACTCTGTCCCCTAGAGCCACGTCTCCACATATTTTGAACCCCTCCAGGGAGGAAGAGTCCACCACTGTCCCAGGCAGCCTCTGCTAGCGCTTCACCACTCTGGCAGTAAATAATTTTTTCCTGATATCCAATCTAAACCTCCTCTGGTGCAACTTGAGGCTATTTCATGGATGCAAAGCCGAGGGTTTGCTCTTGCAGGGGGATGGCTCAGGTTCTGCCTGCCGTGTTCTGATTCTTTCCTCAGCTGTTCTCCCAGGCCCCCTTCCCTGTGTGCTCTGACTTTGCAGCGTGTGCTTTAGCTCCCCACTTGCTCTGGATTTGTGAGCTGAGCCCCGAGGGTCCCTTTCTAGTTCAGTTTCCAGGCGTGCCTGCTGCACACGGTAGTGAAACAGCACAGTGGATTCAACAGGATACACGAGCAGCAGTGTGGAAAAAAATCACATCTTCCTCTTTGCAGACACTAAACGTGTCCTTTTTTATCCCAAGAGAGGATAGATCGATGCGCTCTAAAGCGCTCGTGGCTGGAGGAGGAAGGTGAGTGCCTGTCTTAGTTTTTGAAGAATGCCCCTTATTTGATATCTAATGGACCATGCTCCATATCCCATAAAAGTGACAGTGGCAAGTGTTTTATTGGGTTTTTCTTCAGGCCAGTAGCTACACAGTCACACTGCATCACCAGACTTGTGGGCTTTGTAGGCTGAGAACGGCAGAGGGGAGTTTTAGCAAAATGCAGGGCTCGTCCCACCATCCCCATCATCCTTTCTTGCCAAGAAGACCAGAGCCCCCAACTAGGTTTTGCCTCTGCTTCATGCACCCGTAAAATAAAGGCAGGTTTATTTGTATCCCCTTTCCTAAAGTTTCCTGACATCCTCAGGAATCCAGGAGCTCCCCACAAGCTGGAGGGTGAGCGGCTCAGGAGGGGTTTGAGATCCTGCTGTGATCCCTGCAGTGCTTGGTGATGCTGTGTGTGTGGGAAGAATGGTCCATCACCCTTGTTGCAGGCAGCAGAGCCTTGCAGAACACGGCTTACACCAACTGATTGTCTCCAGCACAGATGAAATACCCTTCAGAAAGGGCTCTTCTGCCAGGAGGACATCTCCACAGTGTGTTCTGGTGGACAGGGCTGTGCCACTCCAGGTGAATTTTGGTTTCCATTCGTGCTGACAGTTACACTAGCCTGAGTGGCACAGACCAGACCTCAGAACGTTTAAACTCAATATTGTCTTGTAGGTACTCACCAAAAGTAAAGAGCCCATTGCCTTGTGTTCTGCGATCATCCTTGTCTGTCAGGGGGCTACCAGAGCTGCCGCAATCTGGTGTGTGGGTGGGCTTTTTTGAGGAGCTGTAATTCCCATCCGTGTGAAGCATTTTTAATCAAACGTAGCAGACCCTACCCCAGATGGGAAAGCAGCTTCCCTCGGTGAGGCTCTTCAACAAGAATCCGTCCGGATTCCTCATTGTCTGAATACTCAAAGCCAAAAATCCCTCTTTTAACCCATCAGCGAACAGCAAGTCCTTAATTAGGAGTGAGCTTTAATGGTTGGTTTAAGGTGCTTTTATGGGATGCCCCAATACCCACTGTCCCATCAGGTGTGGGTTCAGGCAGGCAGCCCTGGGTGCAGCTCTCCCTCAGCTGTTCTGCGCAGGCTCTCTGCAAGGATGCCCAGGACAGAAACTCATCCCAGCACTCCCAGGCCCCAAGCTGAGCGATATAATCTCTGGATAAATCCTGCTGTCCACACAGCCACGTCCCTCCTCCCAAAGGAGCCTTCCTGCACTCAGCAGGTCCCTGGGATGAGGGGTGTCCTGCAGGTGCGGTGCCTGAGTCAGAGCTCCTGGGGTTGCTGCCCATCTCTGTCACCGAGCGTCTCTTGTTTCCTTCCCTTTTCCCCATCTGTGTGATGGGCTAATGCTGCTTCCCTGCCTACCCTGGGGAGGCTACAGAGGCGTCGATGATGGCTGTAAAGTTGCTTGGGATGGCAGGAGCTGTGGTGGTGTTATTAGCATTGATGATGATGATGCTAATTACTGAGCTGCTGGGAAACTCCCCATGGGAGGAGGCGGGAGAAGGGAGGGAAGGCAGGGAAAAGTGAAGGGAGGCAAAGCGAGCTTGGGGATGGAGAGGAGCCTGTCCCTGCTCACCCCTCTGTCAGGCCCTCGGAGAAGGGCTCAGCCTGTCGGCAAGGCCGTGGCAATGCTGGGATGGATAGGAGAAGCCGTGGCCCAGGTGATGCGTAAGGTAGGAGAGCGTGCCAGGGCCCCCGGGTAGGTCCCTCTGTGTGGCTCAGACCTTCTTGGAACCACTGTGCGAGGTGCTGGTGTTGCACAGGGTGGAGAGCTCGTGCAGGAAGGTCACATCGCTGGTGGGGAAGAGAGGTGGCCTTCCTCACCTCTCCTGTTGAGCCCAAGATGTTGTGGAATTTCCCAGCTAAGGGCTGTTGGTCTCTGGGAGGAGAGGAACCGGCACTGCCTGGGTCTGAGGGACCTTGCTTAGCTTGGGGGGTTGGACTAGATGGTCTCCAGAACTCCCTTCCAACCCCTACCAGTCTGTGATTCCGTGGGGGACAGGCAAGGGCAGGGTCTTCTTCACCTTTGAGGTCAGATCTGGAGCTCCCACGGCAAGACTCACGGCAGCGAATGCCTGGTTCTTCCCAGGCAGAGCAAAGGTGGGTTTGGTCTGGGAGAAGCTTGGTGAGAGAAGCTGGTGAGCTGCGTTTGGTTGTGTTTTCTGTCACAGCAGAGCCCTGAGCAAAAGTTAGAGCTCAGTCCCTTCGCCTGCACTCGCTGTGGCTGGATCAGAACGCTCCCTGGGACTTGTGCACCACACACCCAAGTTTCCTATCTTATAAAGGTGACATCAAAGCAGAAGGCTTTGCACCATGTGAAGCTTGCAGACATCAAAGGCCGGCTCGTAAATGTAACCTCTCTGCTCCTCTCTGGAGAAGGTCATAACGCTCCGGCTCTTCATTGACTCGGTATCAGCTGTTTTGCAGAGGGTTACTGGGAGGGTGGGATTTTTCCAACACATCAGAAATATCAGAGGTTGTGTTCCCCTCCCCGTGCCTCTGAGTGCAACCACTGTGGAGAAAGCAGAGTGCTGGTGGAAGGAAGAAAGGGACTGGAAATAGTCCTGGAAATCCTGTCTGCAGAGGGGCTGGGACCTGTGCCGCTTCTGGGCTTTGTGTTTAAGGTCAGCACTGAGCTAAGGTCTCTGAGGTCGCTGTGTGTGCAGCAGCATTCAAGGAATAAAGCACTTCAGTGGATCGAAGCTCAACCGCTGGAGCAAAAAGCTTGGAGAAGGGTAGGGATTAAGCCCAGTCGTCTCCCCTCCTCAGGGATCTGTACTCTAGAAATGGTCCTGTTCATCTGAACTCTCCTCTTGCCAGGGGAGCGTATCAGCTGGAGGAGACGCTTCCTCGCTCTTCAAACCCGTCCTCCACCCTCTCTTCAGCAAAGACCATTTATAGTCAAGAGAGAGCGGAGCCGTGTTTGATTGCAGTGACAACTCGCAGAGATGGGTTGCTGATGTATTTAGACACCAAACAATCTGCACGCACCCAGCATCGCCAAACGCTCCCCAGGACAAATGTTTTCATAAGACTTTTTTATTATTACAGCGAGAAACAACCATAAAAGAAGGGAAATTTTGTAGATCCTCCCCCTCCACCCCAAGGGCAGGTTGCCAGAGCTCTTTTGATGGTTTTCTCTCGTGTGATTTACTAGTGGATTGTCAGGTTGCAGGAATGGCGCACAGAGCAGATGCTCGTGGTTGACTCTACTTGGCCTGCAAGTAAGAATTCGGTTCCTGGGGTCACCAGGCAGGGATGAGAGCTGGAGGACAGCGTGGGGTTTGTGGCAGAGCTGGGCAGGGAGGTCCTGCTTGTCCCTGTTGAATCGTGGGTTGTCCAGGCTGTGCTGGGATGTCAGGTACCATCCCCTGTGGCTGCGGAATTGGCTAGATGGATGCCGCAGTGCAAGCATGAATAGAGCCTTGGTAGCTCCGTCTTGGACGCTCACGCTCTGGCCCCAAAGTCTCCTTTCCCAGTTTAATCTTCCCTCAGACAGCGCTTCCTAGCAGCCCCTCAGCAGCTTGAATACCGGGGGTTGCATCAGGCAGCCTCTGCTGCTCCGGGGCGGCTGCGTGTGCATCCTCCCTCTCTTTTAAGATGAGGTAACCTCTTTGTCTCCTTGATGTGTAAACTACCTCAATGCGAGGGCAGTGCAAACGCACACCCTCCTTCAGCCCACGGTCTTTACGTTTTGTTTAACCGCATGGGTATAATTATGGCATTATCGTTGGTCAGACTTTCTGGTGTAAACGTGCTCCAAGAATCCGAGAACGAGGGGGTTGGAAAGGAAGAGAGAAGCCCAGAGTCAGGGAGAGGGAAGGCAGCTGCTGCTAAATTTAAGACTGTTCTTATGACACCTGGAGGCTGCTGTGCTGGTGTCGTTCGTGTTGGAAGCGAGCAGGTAAACACTGAGCTGGGGCTCCTTCTTGTAATGCTTCATCTTCTTATCCGTTTGTGGGAGCTTCTTTAGTGCTTTGGGCAGACACAGATCAGGGAGAGAAGCTTCAACAAGACGTTTCGTAGCCGGAGGCGGGATGCACCAGACAACTTTCTGGAGGGCTGCAGTTTGCCAGGTACCAGGAGGCTTTTCCAGGGGTTTGGGCTCTTCCACGAAGCAGCCAGTGATCTGGTTGCCTCCCCAAAGTCATCTTAAATAGCCTGACCTTTCACTCTGTATATCCGTGTGGGTCTTTGTGATGCTTTATGGCCCTTCTTTTCTTCAGCTCCTCTTTGACTCGGGTTGGCTGGTTGCAGAGATGCTGCTCAAGCCAGGAGATGTTTTAAAACTACTCTTCTAAATCTAAAGGTGCAGCAGAGCAAGAGTTTTTTAGTGCGGAGCCCTGGCACGTGCTGTTCCTCACTGGGACTTTGGTGCTGGCTTGGGAGGCAGGGAAATAAACGATTAGATGGAAAATCTCTGCAAAGTAAATGCACGGAGATGGTGGGGGGAGGCAAGAGCATTTTTCTGGCTTGCGCTGCCTCTGCTGCAGTCACTGCCTCGGAGGTAAATTATCAGTTTCTTCCTTAAATATTAACAGCTGCCAGGTAATGAATTCCCCCTCTCTGTTTTATAATGGCACTAAAATTGGGATTTGCCTTGCTTTTCTCTGTAATTATCCAATGAGAGTGTGTGCGTGTGTGAGGGGAAAGGGAGGCACAGCGGAGCTGGGCTGCGGGCTCTGCTGCAGGCAAGTGTCGTGCCTGGAGGATCAAACCCAGGCGTGACCCTTCCCCGTGGCAGCTCCAATGTTGGGGCTGCGCGGACAGTTACACGAGGCTTAGGGGTTTATGATCCTTCATTAAATTCCTTTTTCTGATGCCGAGCGGTGGGTTTGGGAGGTAGCCTAGCACATGCAGTTAGAGCCAGAATTACCTGCCAGGCTCCTTGGCATCCCAGGGAGGAGAAGCTGGTCCTGGGGAGGTGTGGTTGGGTGAGGTGGGGAGGGAGCAGTGTCCCCAGCAGGGAGAGGCGAGGCAGGAGCCATCCTCATTCTTCAAAGCGCTGGGGACAAATGCTGCAAGTGCAAGCAACCCCCTCCTGCCTGGGGATGGCTCCTGCAAACCCTCAGCCGTGCAGAACTTAGACCTAAGGACTTCTGAGGTCTGGATGCTTCTCAGATCCCTTGTCACAAGGATCAGGAGAATGTGTGAAAGCAAGTCTGAAAACCCTAAATTCCATCCATTAAGTGTGAAGGCCAGTTTTGGGGCTATAGAAGTATAAGAAAGAGCCTCATACAAGAGGAACCTGCACTAGGAAAGGGGTAAAAAATGAGCTGGTTGTCCAAGGCCCCCCAGCAGCCCTTGTCGGAGTTTATGAGAGAAGGTCTGCAGGCCAGCTGGGCTGGTGGTCCAGGCTGGAGCTGGCTAACCAAGCTACTGAAACACATTCTTCTTCCCCTGACTCACTGTAACCGAGTTTTCGGTTGCTGGCGCTTTGAAACCGTAATTGAGGTCTGCTCTCCTCCTTGCAGAGCCTTTCTCCCGGCAAATTGTCAGCCATCAAGTGAGATGAGACAGTAAAAGCGATGTTGCGCTCACCATTTCCTAGAAACTGTCACTTTAAGGAGAACAATACTAAAAAGAGGGATGAATTGAAGCCAGACCCAGGCAATAAAATCCCAAATGTTTGACTTCTCTCCAAATCTGGAACTCTTAATTCATTTCTAGGGTCTGTGCCGTGCCTGGGGCACTTTGTATGTTCACAGTTCCGGCCTCTCGCGTTTAATGAACCGCTCATGCCAGAAGAGCTTAAACAAAAGCCGTAGTCCAGGTTCTCTTTGGATGGAAATCAGCATAACTCTGCTTAAATCGCTGGAGCTGTGATGGCACCAGAGAGGGCACAGGGACCTCCACTTTGATTTTCTTGCATGAATCTGTATTGCTTGGGCAAGTGTGAGTGCGCGAAGCAGCGTGGCTGTGCCTGGGCTGCACTGGGGGTCTGTGCCCATGCCAGCTCCAGGGTTTGAGCTCCCAGCCGTGGCTGGTGGGATTGGGCATGCGAGGCAGCGCTTGGTGGCACCCCAGCTGGTCTCTGGGAAGGGAACACGGCCTGGCTGTCCTTGCTGGAGCCTTGCTACGTGTTTATCCATTGCCTGGTGGGTCTACCTACATCATCTTTTCTGTCCTTGTGTTTTTCTTTATATGAACTATATATAAAACCAGGGAAATGCTCCCTGCTAATGCGGTTGGGGGTTTCACTTAAGGACGGACCTGTAGCAGCGCAGGAGCCTGTGTGACCAGAGCAGTTTTGTCTGTGCTTTATCGCTGATAACAGCTGTTACCAGCTGCTGCTCCACAAGGCTGCGGCGCTGGAGGCTCTCCCAGAAGACACAAACACAACCTTGGGGCAAGCTTTTGTCTCTTATTGCCCAGTTTTTTGGGGAGGCCAGATCACAGCCTGGGAATTGTTTGTCCCTTGCGGTGACTTGGGCGTCTTACCCAGAGGCCACCTCGCTGCCTTTGATCATCACCAGCTCCTGCCCCGGCGCTCGTCTGCGGTCGGGCAGGAGAGTCCAATGACCCAGGCAACAACCTCCTCTGGCAGCGGGTTGTTCTCTAACCCCTGCTTATGGATTGATGGATTTGATAGGAATGCTTGGACTTGATGATCCGGTGGGTCTCTTCCCACCTGATCGTTCTATGATTCTGTGATGTTTCCCATCTGCTATCAATCCTCTCTTCTGGATGCAAGAAGCCTTGGGGTGAGCGGAGGTTTTGAGATCTCTCTGAGCTGTCCTGGTGTCTGTGAAGGGAACTGAGGCTCCCTGAGAGCTGGCTGAGGATCCACCTTTGCAGGAGGAAGGAGAGGGATGCAAATCCTTAATTTGAAGGAGCCTGAAATGAGGAAGGTTCAAATGCTGGTTCTTGGAGCTGTTGGAGTAGGAAGGCTCCCACTGCCCCTGGATGAGTGAGAATGCAGCTGTGGGAAGAGGTTTCAGGGTCAGAGATGCAGGCAGGCAAGTCCCAGCTGGACAGGAGCAGGTCTCCGTGCTCTTGGCAGTCGCAGCTGGCTGCCCGCTGGGCACAACAAGGCGTCCAGGGTTAACGTGGCAATCGGGAGCCTCTGCTCACATCTCGCCTTCAGCCTGCGTCCGAGTTTCCCATTAGCGGTGCTATTTTTGAGCCTCCCCAGGCAATTAACACCAATTAATCTAAAAAAGCCTAAATAATGGGTTTTCAGAGCCCCCGGCTCCTTCCTGTTCCCCCGTGTGGCCCCAGAAGTCCGCAGCCCGACCCTGGCAGAGCACTGAGCCCGGTGAAGTGTTTCATGTGCAGGGACTGCTTGAGGATCCATGGATCCAACTTTTCCATCCTGGATCGTGGTGTCTGTGCCCTGTGGTGCTTGTTTTGTTGGAACTAAGTGGGAAGCAGCTTTGCAGACTGGAGCAGCCCTCTCTGGAGAGCCAGCAGAGGCTGAGACCACTCACTATGCTTGGGTGCAGGAGGTGCAACTCCCTTGGGAAGCACAGAAAAGTCCCTGGAGGATTTTTTTTTGGCTGTATCCAAAGCCATTTGCATCCTAGCATTCCCTGGCCATGTGGAGCAAATCACATCCCCATCTTTGCCTTCCCCAAACAGGGTGTAGTTTCATCCAGCCCTTTTAAACAGCGTTTAGCAGAGCAAGAGCTGCTTTTTGCTGATAGGAGAAGCTGCTCCTGTGTTTGCGTGTGGGTTTTGTCTTTCTCGTTTAAGCTTCTCTAAGAAGGGCTGTGTCTGACCATCGCTGAAATGCTAAACCCACGGGTACCAGCCCCAGCATCCTCCCTGCCCCCAGCAGGGCCAGGATTTCATGTTTTGTGGTCCGCCTTGCGTAACGAAGCCTTGATCTTGAGCGTGGCCTTCAGGCATTACTGGAATA
>WAAB01007595.1:0-16655 GCA_013389865.1 Piaya cayana | reverse complement strand
TTTTTTGGGGAGGCCAGATCACAGCCTGGGAATTGTTTGTCCCTTGCGGTGACTTGGGCGTCTTACCCAGAGGCCACCTCGCTGCCTTTGATCATCACCAGCTCCTGCCCCGGCGCTCGTCTGCGGTTGGGCAGGAGAGTCCAACAACCCAGGCAACAACCTCCTCTGGCAGCAGGTTGTTCTCTAACCCTTGCTTATGGATTGATGGATTTGATAGGAATGCTTGGACTTGATGATCCGGTGGGTCTCTTCCCACCTGATCGTTCTATGATTCTGTGATGTTTCCCATCTGCTATCAATCCTCTCTTCTGGATGCAAGAAGCCTTGGGGTGAGCGGAGGTTTTGAGATCTCTCTGAGCTGTCCTGGTGTCTGTGAAGGGAACTGAGGCTCCCTGAGAGCTGGCTGAGGATCCACCTTTGCAGGAGGAAGGAGAGGGATGCAAATCCTTAATTTGAAGGAGCCTGAAATGAGGAAGGTTCAAATGCTGGTTCTTGGAGCTGTTGGAGTAGGAAGGCTCCCACTGCCCCTGGATGAGTGAGAATGCAGCTGTGGGAAGAGGTTTCAGGGTCAGAGATGCAGGCAGGCAAGTCCCAGCTGGACAGGAGCAGGTCTCCGTGCTCTTGGCAGTCGCAGCTGGCTGCCCGCTGGGCACAACAAGGCGTCCAGGGTTAACGTGGCAAGCGGGAGCCTCTGCTCACATCTCGCCTTCAGCCCGCGTCCGAGTTTCCCATTAGCGGTGCTATTTTTGAGCCTCCCCAGGCAATTAACACCAATTAATCTAAAAAAGCCTAAATAATGGGTTTTCAGAGCCCCCCGGCTCCTTCCTGTTCCCCCGTGCGGCCCCAGAAGTCCGCAGCCCGACCCTGGCAGAGCGCTGAGCCCTGTGAAGTGTTTCATGTGCAGGGACTGCTTGAGGATCCATGGATCCAACCTGGATTGTGGTGTCTGTGCCCTGCGGTGCTCGTTTTGTTGGAACTGAGTGGGAAGCAGCTCTGCAGACTGGAGCAGCCCTCTCTGGAGAGCCAGCAGAGGCTGAGACCACTCACTATGCTTGGGTGCAGGAGATGCAACTCCCCTGGGAAGCACAGAAAAGTCCCTGGAGGATTTTTTTTTGGCTGTATCCAAAGCCATTTGCATCCTAGCATTCCCTGGCCATGTGGAGCAAATCACATCCCCATCTTTGCCTTCCCCAAACAGGGTGTAGTTTCATCCAGCCCTTTTAAACAGCGTTTAGCAGAGCAAGAGCTGCTTTTTGCTGATAGGAGAAGCTGCTCCTGTGTTTGCGTGTGGGTTTTGTCTTTCTTGTTTAAGCTTCTCTAAGAAGGGCTGTGTCTGACCATTGCTGAAATGCTAAACCCACGGGTACCAGCCCCAGCATCCTCCCTGCCCCCAGCAGGGCCAGGATTTCATGTTTTGTGGTCCGCCTTGCGTAACGAAGCCTTGATCTTGAGCGTGGCCTTCAGGCATTACTGGAATACGAGTAAATAATAATTAAGATTTGGGCGTTTTCTGCAGCGAAGGGTGTTTACGCGAAGGTTAGATGTGCATTATGGGCGCTGAAGTGGATGGGTGTGTGCGGATCCTCCGACTTCACCCTCGGCACCACCCCTGGTGACGGTGCCGCATCTGCTCAGCTGCTTTTTAAACCAGCCCAGTGCTAAGAGCAGGTAGGTGTCTAAATAAAAGTAATTCTTCAAGAAAGCAGCACACTTCTTTTTGGCAATCCAGAGACGAGGAGGCTTCTTTGCAAAGCGTTTTCTAAGCGAGTTGTCAGTAGGTTCCCATTTCAGATGCACCGAGCGTTTTGTGGGGAGGGAGGGGGGGGTGTTGCTGCTGGGGGAGCAAGCGTTTCCATCGCTGGAGAGGAGCGTGTCCTTCCCTGACACGGGCTTATAGGCACCTGTCTCCCCCTTCACCTCCTCCTCCTCAGTAGGGCTGGGAGTGGGGAGGTGGTGGTACCTTCTGGTGGATGGAGCAGGTGACTGGGACCTGAGCACCGTGTATTAACCTTGGCTTCTGTGCTAATTAATCAAGAATGTGGGTTATAGCATTTAAAGCAGTGAAGTTATTTCGGTTTAGCAAATTGCTGCTGCTCAACTGAGACTCGATAGCCGAGTACGATCCTAGTTCCGCCCTATTTGACTGTAAAGTCAATCATAGAATCACCAGGTTGGAAGAGACCCATCGGAACATCGAGTCCAATTGTTCCTATCAAACACTAAACCATGTCCCCAAGGACCTCGTCTACCCGTGTCTTAAACACCTCCAGGGAAGGTGACAACTCGCTACAGCTCAAACGCGCTTTGCCGTTGGGCATGTTAGGTGCACACGGCCAGGTACGAGCATAGAATCATTAAAGTTGGAAAAGATCTCTAAGCCCACCCAGTCTAACTATCAGCCCAACACCACCGTGTCACCATGTCCCAAAGTGCCACGTCTCCACTCTTTTTGAACCCCTCCAGGGAAGGAGACTCCCCGCTACTGCCCTGGGTAGCCTCTTCCAGTGCTTGACCCAAGGTACAGCAGGTCTGTGTGAGGCTGAGCAGCTGCTGCGCTCCAAGAACTTACTCCTTGCTGGCATCTGCCTGAATTATTTTGAGCAAGTGGTTCAGGTTCACTCCTGTTTTAGGTGTTTAAGGGATCCTCCTGGTTTTTGATGGGCCAAATTGCCGTCTGGAGCTTCACGTCTTCTTCCATAGAGTAGAGAGACTGACCTGGAACAACAATGCTTCCAGCCTTTCTCCGTGGTCAGTAGTTTAAGCTTTAGGTTCTCAATGTAGGCTTGCGTGTTTCTATGAAATGGTGACAGGAAAACCCAGCCTGGCTTGGGAAATGCTGTCAAAACCTACATGGAAAAGTTGCTACCTTAACTCCAGAGGGCAACTATAGCTTTTTGAGGACTATTTGAGTACACTGACTAACATATTGCCTCCCAAACTGAAACCAGGAGTAAATTCCATGCCATGGATGCGCTGACCTGTGAGTTGAGGGTCCGTTACCATGTAGCTGGGGAAAAACTGGATATCCAGATTTAATAAGGTTGTCGCACAAAGCAGCCAAACCTGAGCACAAGCTTCCAGGCAGCCGGATCGGCGCTGCGAGTAGCAGAGGTGTCGGTAACGCTTCAGCCAGGCGCCCACGCAGGGATGCCAAGCTCCACCTGGAGATCAAACCAAAATCCATATTGTCATATTGTCACCTGCTGGTGATCCGAAGAGGTGGATTGAAGCCACGTGTGGCAGGAGGGCGTGCTCCCACCAGGTCAGCAGTTACCGTATTAGGGGAGGAGGGAGCGTGGGTGAGGTATTTTGATTTTGTTTGAAACAATAAAATAATAAACCCCGAGTTATTTGAAATCTTAACAACAGAACCAGCTTTTAGCACCGGCGTTTATAGGGATGAGTGGGCGAGTTGTTTAAAGGGAAAAAAATCTTTGAAAACAGTCCAAGTCAGGGTGATAATTTCATCTACAAGGGAAGCGCGGAGCGCGCGTCCTGCGCTTGAGCAGGGGCATGCAGCATGGTCTGCAGCAGGGGCTGGGCAGCTTGCAGGGCACACGCGTGCCCAGGGCACACTCGGGTGCACGCTTGCAGCTCTGTGGGGTGAGAGCTGGAGTCTGGGGCTGCAGGTGGTATCTCTGCAGATCAATGATATTCCACTCTCTGCTTTGCTGCATCCTAAACACGGGTGCAAAAACTTGTTTCCTCTTGCTGTTCCAAGCACCGACCTCGTGTGTGGGCTCTAGTCTAGTCTTGTACCCATCTCTTGCATTTCACCCTCAACAGAAACTTCAGATCCCCCTTTCATAGCTGTTCCAAGTCAGCTCAGCTCTTCAGGTAAGGAGCAGTTTTGGCTCATTCCCCTCCAAACTCTCTCCACCAAAGTATCCTTGGGTTGTTCATCCTGGAGAAGAGGAGGCTGAGGGGAGACGTCATTGCTCTCTACAACTACCTGAAAGGAGGTTGTGGAGAGGAGGGAGCTGGGCTCTTCTCCTAAGGGACAGGGGACAGGATGAGAGGGAATGGCCTCAAGCTCCACCAGGGGAGGTTTAGGCTAGACATTAGGAAAAAAATTTTCACGAAAAGGGTCATTGGGCAGTGGCAGAGGCTGCCCAGGGAGGGGCTTGGGTCACCTTCCCTGGAGGTGTTTAAGGGATGGGTGGATGAGGTGCTCACGGACATGGGTTAGTGTTTGATAGGAATGGTTGGACTCGATGATCCAGCGGGTCTCTTCCAACCTGGTTATTCTATGATTCTGTGATCCCCTTAACTCATCCCCCAGCAGTGGGGAAGCGGCAGCCGCAGCAGAGAAGCGGCAGCTTCTGTGCCCTTGCACCTCCTTTGACAGCAGGCAGGATGACTGTGCCCTGGCCCTTGCCCTCACTCACCCCTTCTTTCCCTCTTCTCTTGCTGTGTAGTTTTGGAAATGAAATCACAAAATAAATCGAAGTTTAATCTGCGAGCTCCCCATGCAGCAGCTTAGTTTGAAGACGATTCCCAGTTGTCTCTTGCCTTCCGTCGCCTGTGGCACCAGAACAAAATAGGTGCAGAGTAATTGCCTTTTGTCCTGCTCCCAGCATCTTCCAGCATCTCGCAAGGTCCAGCATGAGGGAGAATTGGCCTCTTCTCCTGGCACACGACAGAAGGGGGTATCCCACAGGATAGATCCTGACCAGTATCACTGGTGCTCTGGGAGGGTCCAGCTTGCACATCTGCAGCATCCCAACCGCGGCCGTTCTGCCAGTATCTCATCAGCACAGGGTGTTTTATCACTTGTTGCTTCAGAGCTTGTGTTTGCCCCTGAGCACAGCCCTGGCCCCTTCCCTGTCAGCCCCATCGACCTCGTGGGCACTGGTGGATTCACCATCCCCGATTGCAGCTGCCTCAGCCCTGCTGCTCCCCTTCTGGAGATGCTTCGTGCACCCGTGATGCTTTGCTCTTGGCTTCAGGATTGGTGTGGGGCTAATGAGACTTTTCAGCTCCTTTTGGGGATAGGAGGGGTCTGGGGGCTGAGGCAGCCTGGCAGTGAGCAAGGGCCAGGGCCAAGTACCGAGCCAGGAGCCCTGATCTCAGCCCCCATCCTCTCAGTTTCTGTGTTTGCAATTACTGGTATTTTGTTCAGGATTTCCTACTTTTGCAATGAGAAATGATAGTGAAATGTAAGACAACGATGTGGGCAGTGCCAAGAGTGCCAACAGGGCTCTGTCCCCATTTGGCCACTGCCAGGTGGCCTTTGCCAAGCTGCTTCTCGTTCCAGTGACCTGTTTCACCCTCAGAGATTCACAAATGGGAGGCAAGAACAATACCTTTTAGGCTGTTTGGCATTTCCCTCTTTCCACATTTAAAACCTCAATGCAGTTAGAAACCCCCCTCTGTTAAACAGCGGAACGTTTAAATTAAGAGATGCTTCTGGTTGAGCGTCTTTGGCTCTTGCAGTAGGACTAAAACCACACGGATCTATAATGTGAGGAGCAGGGGGACTATCAGGAGCTAAAAATGGTCCTTCATTATTTCGGTGCCTTAAATCCGAGTGAGCACATTGTGTCTGTGTGTGCACAGGGCATGAACCGTCGTGGTGCGTGTGCCTGTAGAGCCGAGCGTGTTTGCAGATGTAGTTTAGGAAAATTGATCCAATCTATTTTTAAGGTAAAGTGTGTGTGGCGGGTAGGAGGTGAGGAGGTGGAAGGAAAGCTAAATATTCACATAGCTCCGCTGCGTGTTGAAGAGCATCATCTAATAACACTGGGATTGTGGCAGAGGGGTGAGGGAGAGGCGAGCGCTGCGCTGGAGTCCACCCCCTCCACGAGGGCACAGGAGCCACTCCGGGAGGAGCGTGGGGCGAGCTGGGCTGGCGCTTTAAGCTGTATCTCGCACCCAGCGGGTCAGTGGTGCCGGCAACGTTCTTCACATGGCTGCGCACTCCACATAAATCTCTGCTCCGGCAGCCGGAGCGGAGCTGGGGAGAGCTCTCGCTGGCTGCTGGCGGTCGCTAAGGAGCATCCGAGCGGCAGCCCCGCGTCGCCAGCCTCTGCCCTGCGAGCTGAGCTTGTTCTTGCCTGTGGACATGTAGAAGCTGGAGCCCGGGGAAGAGCTGGCTGCTGAGCTCAAGTGAGTAAAACTGGGATTTTGTTTGTGTTTCCCTTCTGTTCTCTGAAATGAGAGAGTAGATCTGGAGTTAGAGCAGGGAGATAGGGAAGAGGGATTCACTCAGGCTAGTGCTTGGATATTGCCTATAAATGCTTGGGGGTTTTTAAAGTTTTCGGGTAGCTTTGGTTTGAACTTTATTAATATTTGTGCAACTTTATAGGAAATAGATGCAAGCAATGCACAGAGTGCTCGGGTGTCTGCTCGTGGCTCACAGCAGAGCTTGGTGAGCGTGGTCGGTGGTTCTGGCTGTGCTCACGGGGGGAGGATGGGGTGTCTGCCAGCCCTGCCGCTCTGAAGGGAGCGTGGCAGCGGCGCTTAAACGTTGGCATTGAAAGGGAATCTGCAAAGACTGGGCAAGTTTAACAGCTTTTGTGACTCGGAAGATGATGGTTGAATCGAGGAGGGGAGAATCCAGCCAGCACCGAGCTGTTGGTGGCCGAGGACTGGGAGAGCCCCACTCCCAAGCCCAGAGATGATGCTCCAGACGTTTCACCTCTCAGTAGAACAGGCTGTGGCTTTTGACCAAGGGTTTCCTCCCACTTCTCCAGCCCCACCGTGCCTTCAAGGAGGCTCTCCGCAAACTCCCCTCTGCAGCCTTTCCCCAGGTGAAGCGATGAGGTAGGGAAGTTAATTCAGTGTCTGATGTGCTTGCGAGGTGAGGGGGTTTGGGGTCGTGGGCGTTCCAGTGGGGGTGGCAGTTTCCTCCTGTGTGGGGGGAAAGCAGAGCCACGTGCAGGGGACTGGCAGCCAGTGGGACAGCACTGACAGCCACCGGCACAACTCCATCCCCACTCCTGCCTGGTGAGTTTGAGGTCAGCTGCCTTGAAGAGAGAGGAGGTAAGCGGTTGTGATGTGTCTGGTTTGTAGAGGGAGAGCTAGATAAGACGTGGCATGTGGGTATGGAAGTGTTGGGATGAGTATCTGCCAGGCTCTGCGCAGATAAATGCCTGGAGGACAAGGGGTACAATTATTCCAAGAACTGTCTGCAGCCAAGAGCTTGGTGCTGGGGACAGATCTGCCACCGTGCCGCTGCAGGGGCTTGGCCAAGTCACTTCATCTCCAGGTTGTCTTCTCCCTGAAATAAGGGGAGAAGAAATCATGGTGGGCACATTTAAATGCCAAGGCAGTGTTCTGTGAAGAAGTAACAGCGAAACCTGCTGTGTCCTCGCCTCATCCCTGACCTGACCCCTGCCCCAGAGCCAGGCACCTTCAAGGAGCAGATCCTGAGCTGGATCCTCTGTGCCAGACCTGCCAGGGGGTGTTTGCTGCTGAGTAGTGGGTCCTGCCTGCAGGTAGAGCTGTGTTGCCCCCTCGGAGGGCTCAGAAAAGCAGAGTGAGCTGTCCTGGAGCTTGATGTGTCCTTGCTGGATCAGAGCAGGTCTGCAAGAAGTTGAGGAGAGGAGAAGGACCACAGCCAGGTGGGGATACCAGCAGTGAAAAGACAAGTAGAACAAGCTTCAGCCCTTTGGGTAGCTCATGAGAGCATCTGCAGTTGGGTCTGCCAGGCGATGCTCCCTTCGAAGGGCACATTCACCCATGCACGGTACGGATGCAGCGTTTGGCATGTGGCAGTGGCAGGAATTGCTGGGCGATGGGCATCCAAGGGTGGAAACACTGCAGGACACGTGTGGGCTGTGGCTTCAGGTGTTGGGACCAGGGAAGGATTTTAGTTCATGTAATTAAGCCTTTTACATTCGTTTAATGACTTCCCTGAATCCAAGTTCAAATGGCCACAAGGGTTTAGGCACAGGATTCTGTTCTTTGTTTTGCTTTGCCTGTGATCACTTCAGCCTTGGCGTCACCTGCACATCTGGAGCAGCCCAGGTGAGGGATTTCCCCAGGAGATGCTCCTGTGCCCAGGGGCAGAGCCAGGCAGCCCAGGACCTTCTCGGCCGGAGACTGCAAAAGGTTTTATTTAGCCTGGATGAAAGTTCATTGGAGAGGAAACAGGGCGCGTTTGTGCTCCGCAGGGCAGCACCCTGGGAGACGCAGGGACCTGGGGCAGCCCCGGACTCCCCCAACCACTGCTGAGGAGCTGCTGGTCCTGGCTGAGCAGAGGAGCTCCTCAGAGGAATATCACAGCAGGAAAAGATCTGGGTCTTGAGCCCCTGGTGACAAGTTGGTGTGTGTCTGTGCTATTGTGGGACCGTTGCTGAGCACCATTAGGGGATGCTTGGGCTCTTCGGAAGCCTCCTGACTGTTCTGGATGTGCCAAGCCCCGGACAAGCGCAGCTCGGAAGCAGACGGTGGGTCCTGGGGTGTGATTGCGCATCCATCTGCCCTCACAGCTCGTTCCTCGGGGCCAGGAGCTGGCTGAGTGCAGGGAGCCAAGCGCTCCACGCTCGTCTTATTTAGGCATTTTAATTAGCGAGGTGCAAGCCTGGGGCGGGGTTTGGCTGGGGCAGCGTCGGAGGGAGCCAGGAGGCAGCGGGTGCTGCCGTGCGCCCCGTGGCACCCAACGTCCCGGCTGGGCAGCACGTGCAAACCCCAACAGTGGCACCAACCTCCTGCCCAGGTACCCAGGCATGCAGCCAGCCCGGTCCCACTCTTTGCATGCACCGGCTGCTCTTCCTACTGATTCAGAGCATCCTTTCCACTCCCAGACATGTTCCGAGCACAGATCCTGCCACGCGATGTGTTCTGGGGGAATCTGGTCTCTGCCCAGGGAAGTTCTGAGAGCTCTGACCAACACGCTGCCCAGCAAAACTTCTCCTGTGGACCTGAGGCTGCTCTGATTTACTCTGCGTTTGCAGGGAAGCCAGAGGGAGGTTTGGTGTGAATGAGCCGGCTTCCTCCTCTAGCCTGAAATTTGGGTCACGCCAGCCAACGTAGCAGCACTGAGAGAGCTGTAGTTCATCCTCGGTTCAAGCCCGAGCGAGCTTTGGTTTCCACGGTGCAACTGTTGATGGTTCAGAGGGTCCGTCTGAGCCGCCGTTTCATTAGCAGCTCAGTACGCGGAAAGAGGCGAGAGGGGTTTTTCCCTTCCCCGATCAGCTCCCAACACTGTTAATGTTCCTCTCTGGCCCGCTGCTAATTTTGACGCTGCCCTAAATAGAAGCTGAGAGCATCTCATCTGCTTCGCTTGGCATACGGGAAAATTGTTTCCCTTCATTTACCGAATCCAATTTGCGACTTTAACCCTGTCAGCACAGGGCTGTCCCCACCCCAGCTTCCCCTTGAAGAGCTTCCCGGGCCTCTGTTCCAGTGAGGAGCTCTCTGCTGGGGTTGGCACATGGTGGGAGAGGGAGAGCTCCTGGGATCAGCCCAGCACGCAGGGATGGATCCTGAGCCTGACAGGTGCCCCTCTTATCCTTGTTTAATTTTATATCCCATTCCAAGTGGCACCTTGGAAAGAACCATTCCTGCTGCACCAGCCGCTCCAGAGTGGGATTCAGGGTCTCCTTTCCCAGCACACGCAGCCCTGCTCTGCGCTGCGACTGGATGCAACAAAGCCCTTCTGAAGGGCTGCCTCGAACGCTTAAATAAATCGCTGTCTGGCGCAAGGTGCTTATTTGGGGCTCGCGTGCGAGAGCTGTTTTCCTGCAAATCTATAATTTTGTGTCATTTGCAGCTCGGTGACTGTGACGCTGAGGACACGCGGCACCAAATAGAAGCTGGGGGCAGCAGCCTGTAAAGGTCAAATTTAGCTGGTTAGAAAGGACGGCTGAGTGCTGCCTCGCCTGAGCTGGTGCTGGGCACAGGGCATCTGCATTGTGTCCCCTCATCCCTCGCTTTCCTGACCGCAGTCCCTCTGTGGTCCAGCCCTCTGCCAGCCCATGAGCTCCCCTTCCCTGCGGAGCTGTGCTGGGTGAATGCTGTCCCCTGTCCTTCTCTCTCCCTCTTGGCCTCAGGTGTGTTTTCAGCGCTCAAGACACTGTGCAGCAGCAGAGGCTGCTCTGCACGGGGCTCATCTGCTCACTGGTAGGAGCCTGGCTCTGGTTTGGGCTGTGCAAGTGCCTGGTGCCTCCAGGGTCACCCGCAGCACAAGTAACCAGTTGGAGGGGCCGTGGTTTTCCTCGGAATCCTCATCTTGAGGAGCAGCTCTTCACTCTGTTCCCACCCTATGGGAGAAAGGACCTTCAGGATGCTCAGCCTGTGGCCTCATCTGGGAAGGTGGTGTTAGATTGTCCACACTGAAGGGGAAAGAGACAAAGGGTGAGGTTACTTCAGAGCCAGGAGGACAGAGGGACCAAGCAGCAGTGACTCCAGGCGCCAGGGCTTGGCAAGCAGTGGGCACAGCCAGGCGCCGGCCGCTCAACAGACCAGGAGAGGACACGATGTGTTACTGAGGCCGTGCCAGACGAAGCGCTGGGACACAGGGAGTTGTTTGTTGGTGGGAATGGTTGGACTCGATGATCCGATGGGTCTCTTCCAACCCGGTGATTCTGTGATTCTGTTTGGGGCGTTCTGACTCTGTTCTGTATCTTACTGCCTTTCCAGAAAATCAACCGGACCCCTTCGGACGAGGAATGCTTCTTTGACCTGCTGAGCAAGTTCCAGAGCAACCGGATGGACGATCAGCGCTGCCCGTTGGAAGAATGCCCGTCGGAGGCTGCCGAGGCAGCTGCCACGCCGGTCCCTGCCCTGGAAGAACGGATATGTAAGCACCCATGTGTTTCATAGTCACTGTTACTCTGGGAGTGATGCTGCTCCCACGGCATGACTGGCTGTCACGGTTTTACTGTGGATATGGACATGGTTTAGTGTTTGATAGGAATGGTTGGACTCGATGATCCGGTGGGTCTCTTCCAACCTGGTGATTCTATGATTCTATGTTCTCCCCAAGCCTCAGCTCTCTGAACTTGGCCGTCCTTTGGCAATCCCCATCTTTATTTACGGAAGAAAGAGACATTCTTATGTTAATGGTTGCTGAGGGAAAGGCTGGAGAATATGAACTCGGGCTTGGAAAGTAAATTAGCAAGAGAAATGCAAAATATACTTGGATGTTTTCAGTACAGACCTTTGGAAGGTCTGTCCTGAACAGTGAGGTTGGCACGAGGACTTCAGCCTCTGCCAGCATCTCTAGGAGGAAGACAGTGATGGTTGTTGCTGAGTGAGCCTTGTGAGAGCCTGGAGAGCTGGGGCACGCAGAGGGCTGGGATGGATCCTCGCTGGCAAGTTACAAGTATTCCCAGTTTTCCTCAGAGCGTTGCCATGGAGGAAAAACTTCTGGATTTTGTACGGTTCTTGGATGCTGCGGTGATAGGTGCTGTGTGAGGACGGAGGAGCCAGAAGGAGGGATAAACAATAGGAAACTCCAGCAGGCAGACAGCGAACTCGCCTGTAGGAAGAAGAGGGATAAATCGAGGAAGCTGCCTGACAACTGGATGGGACAGGAGAGGCAGGGCAGGCTCTGTTTGCACTGTGGTTTCATGTCTTGTTGATAGTGTTGAGGGCTTTTGTTTAAACTGAGCTGGAGAGCAGCACTGGAATGCGCAGGTCTCACTTGTATTGCTTAAGCAGCATCCTAGAGCGCTCAGAACACTTCGTGTGAACCGTGGCTTTGTTTATCGGATCCAAATGGAAACAAACAGGAGAGGAGGAGACCCCTGACATCCCCAAGTCTGCTCGGAGAAGTAGGTGCCAGGGGCTGGAGCGGCAGCGAGAGCAGAGCAGCGCGGAGAAGGTCAGGAAGGCAGGTTGGCTGCAGGGTGAGCAGGTTTTTGCCTTCTAAAAATAGGTAGGAAATGAGCATCCCCTTATTTCAGGACAGACATTTCTGATACAGGAGCGCACTTGGCTCCAGCAGCTGTATAATTTAGGAGACTAAGAATGCGTGAGTAGGCACAGGGTCTGTTCTGCCCTTGTTTGGTCTCTGAGCCTTTCAGACATGTTATTTTCAAGGCTTCTCTGTGAGCTGAAGGGAAAGAAACTCTTCAGATCTGTGAAGGGAAAGAAACTCTTCAGTTCTGTGAGGTGAAACCTGGTGATCCCCAGTGGAAGCAGCAGCAGAAGCTGCCGGTAGTTGTACTACAAAGAAGAGTGATTGCTCGCAGGCAGCCGTTAACGTCTGGGCACAGGATCTTCTGGGCTGCGCTGGCATCCTTGGTGTCCTCCTGGGGCTGCTGAAGTGCAGCAGCAGGAGATGCGAGCACGAGGTTCTGCTCTTCGCCCTCCCGAGGCACCTTCTTTCCTGCTTTGCTGCCTGCCGGGTGGGTGCGTGCACGGCGGCCTTGCTGCGGAAGGCAGGCTCTGGAGTTCCTGCGCTGCTTTCACAGCCAGCCCCACAGCTTGGATGTGTTGGTTTAACTCTGTTGGCCAGCGAGCACACACAGCCCTCGGGGGAGCCGCGCTCCAGCTGGAAATGGAAACTGCGGCTCTGCTCAATCGATTTTCTGCTTCCTAGAGGGAAGGCAGGGGCAGAGAGAGGGTCCCGCTGAAGGGGTTGGCGGCTGCGCCAGGAGCTGCGTGCAGGCAGGGTCCTCACAGCCAGCCCTGCTCACCCTTTGTGCAGGGGATGCAGCCCGAGGTCTTTTTGGGAGGCTGTGCAGCAGCACCAGCCTTTGGAACAGGGAGCAAGTGGCTGCGAGGCAGGGCAGGGGGCTTTGCTCCCCGATGCTTTGATGGTAAGTTTTTGCTTGCTTGTGTTGCCGGCACTGGGATTGCTCCTACTCCCTGATCCAGGGTGGGAGGAGATGCCTCCGGTCGCACAAGCAGCCCTGAGCTCAGCCCTGGGCTCTTGGCTGGACCACGAGCCCCTGTGTGTGACAGGCTGGGCTGCAGCCCCGTTGGTGACGAGGAGGATTGGGGCTTTCTGGAGGGCAGAGCTGTGACCCCGCTGTGCGCTCCTCTCCCCCCACAGCACAGTCCTCCTTGATGGCATCTCCGCAGACGGAAGAGTTCTTCGATCTCATCGCCAGCTCCCAGAGCAGACGGCTGGATGACCAGCGTGCCAACGTGGGCAACCTGCCAGGCCTCCGGATAACGCAGAACAACCTGGGGCACCTGCGTGTGGAGGGGGACGCCCAGGAGCCCGGGGACGAGTTCTTCAACATGCTCATCAAGTGTCAGGTACCGGCAGGGCTGAGCGGGCTGCTGAGCCAGAGGGGGGGACGCTGGCTTCTTGGGCGCTGGTCCCAGCCCCTTAACTCCCATGACCCAATTCAGACCTAGTGCCTTTTCTCCCCTCTGTGCAGTCCTCCAGGATCGACGACCAGCGCTGTGCACCCCCAGACTCCATCCCCCGCGGCCCCACCATGCCGGACGAAGACTTCTTCAGCCTCATCCAGCGCGTCCAGGCCAAGCGCATGGATGAGCAGCGGGTAGATCTGGCCTCAGCCCAGGAGGAGGCAGCAGAGGAGCAGCAGAGGCCTGGTTCCAGCTAAGAACTGGGGTTTGGTTGGGGGGGGGTTGGTTTTGGTTTCATTCGTTTTTATAAAAAAGAAAATAAGCGTAGGTGGGTGCAAACCCGAGTGCTCTTGCGCTTCCACAGACTTCTCCCAGGAGCCACAGGGCTGCTGCGTTGCACCAGGAGGCTCCGCAGACGCGGTGGTACAGGAAGGCCCTCCAGCTGGGTGTGATTTTTAAACAAGGGGCTTTTCTAGGACACGCGGCCACTGCAACACTGAGCCCAGCTCGAGGGACGAGGACTTCAGCAGCCCCTTTGCTTTACCACCTAAACATTTAGGAACTTGTGCTGTCAGCCAAAGGAGGAGCCCAGAGCGGGTACCCGACTCCAGCCTTGGTGTCTTTTATTTCCACAACACTTTGAATTCAAAGTGGGAAGGGACGAGCACCTTTGCCATTCTGAAGTCCTCCTGCCTCGCCTGCATCGTGAGGTGACACGTGCTGCTCTGGAGCCTCCCCTGGAACATCTTGCTGAGCTTTATTCTTTCTACAGGAGGAAACGAGCCCCAGGCAGAGGCCACATCAGTCCTTTCAAACCTCTCCCCACCCCAGCTGCAGTCCCACACACCTTAGGGTTTATTTCAGGTTTGCTGAGGGCTTCTCTGCTTCCCAGAGCTGTTCCCAGACATCCTGAGGAGGAGCAAAGCCTTGCCTGCCCAAGCTTTAGTGGGATTTGGTTACCTCTAGAGAGCAGCCGTGCAGCAGAGCCGCTTGGGAGGCAACCGCCGGCTGCACAGCCCCAACTGCAGCCAGGGGCCTGCGCCAGGGAAAGGAGGGAGGAAATCTCGCTGCCCATCGCTTGAGGACTCGAGCATCTTCTCGCTGCTGGTGCCGCCGAGTCCGAGGTCTTGTGCAGGATTGTCCTGTGTGCACGGGAGTGTGTGAGGCAGAAACCTGCATTCGGCAATGACTCCCTGCGAGAGCCAGCAAAGTTTTTTGGCCACGGCTTGTCAGGAGAGCAAGCAGAACCATCCTCTCCACCCTTATGTGTCCAACAGCAGTTGGAAATAACAGCCCTTCCCTGCCCTTGTTTCTCCCAACCCCGTGCTGGTTTTTCCCTGGCCCTGCAGGCCCTGGCAAAGCTGCTCTCAGCAAGGCACCCCTGTTTTTCCTGATCCATCTCCACAAAAGGGAGCCCCACGAGAGCTCCAGACCGGGGCTGGCTGGGAAATCAGCTCCACCCCACACACAAGCGTGAGGGTCTGCATTTGCTTCCATTCCTTCCCCTTTTGGAACGCTTGGATAAGCAAACCCAGAGAGGTGGGGGAAGTGTGGATCTGACTTCAGGAGCTGGCGTGGTTTTTTTTCCCTCTGCTTGACCAGACAGGTGGTCTTGGACTTCAGAAACTCCAGTAGTGAGTTCTGCCAAAGCAGATCTGTTCCTACAGAGAACAAAAATCAGCACTTTCTATTTGAAATGCATTTGACGGAAACATTTCCAACCAGCAGTTAAGATTTTTAGACCAGTGATGCTGCTCATCGGGCATTGAACCCGCCTGCACTGACCGTGCGGAGGGGTAGCTGCATTTTACCTGCTACCAGCGAGCACTCACCTGCGACACTGCTGCACGGCTGGCTTGGCCAAGGCCCGGCCGCCTTCCCAGGGCTGCTCGGCTCCGGAGAAGGGACGGGAGGACCTGCCTAGCCACCTCCGTACCGACCCAGCTTGAGTTTGTAAAGAGAACACTGAAGATGAAGGTGACTCGACGACCTGCAGGCTCGAGCCTGGGCAGCGCTCAGCCAGGTGGTGAACTGGAACCCGACCGTTGAGCTTTCAGAGGTGTTAATTATTTGCCATATACTTGAATGTACGAGCTTATTTATTTTTTACATGTGCATTTGCTAATGTCATTTTAATGGGGAATTTCAACCCACAGGTACTTTTTTTTTTTTTCTAAAAGATAATCTGCCAAATGAATTAATATATTAGAAATGAATACAGCTCAAGGGGGGGGGGTTGTGCTTAATAAATATTTGTGTCTAAGCTTCAGCGGCAAGAATTCATTTCCATTATTTCTTGGCCAGGCTCCCTCTCTGCTCTCAGCAGAGCCAACACGGGCTCTTTGCAGTGGGGCGGGGGGGGGGTGGTGGGGTCTCTTGTGGCGATGTCTGTCTTTTTAACACTTCAGTGTTAAGAAAAGCGTGTATGCTCTTACCTATATGCCCCTTTACATTGAGAATGCACAATTCTCTCAGGGAGCAGCCACTGTGTCCACCCTAAATGCCCAGCAGCCCTCTGCCTGCCTGGAGGGAGACACAAAGCCCTGAGCATTCCCTGCTCAAGCCTAGATGACTTTTCCCAGTCAGCCTGAGCCTCCTCTAGGATCACGGACGAGCTTTTCCTTTCAGGGCCTGCCTGGGGGCTCCAGCTCAGCCCCATCTCGATGCCTCCTCATCCCCTGGCCCAAAACCTGTGCCTTGTTTCCCCGGCAGCAGCTACTGCGGGAAAAAGGCTGCGGGTGCTGCCCAAACTCCTGGCACCGACCCTGAGCAGCAGGCAGCAGCGCTGGCTCATTCCAACACAGCAGGTGGGGAGCAGGGCATTAGACTTCGCTAGAAAGAGGGCCTGACAGCAGTGGATTTTTGGATTCTGAGCCCTGTGGGGATAAAGCCAAGTCACAGCTGGTCTTCCCACGCCTGGATAACTTGTGCGCCCTGATCAAACATTAATGAAGAGCCACCAGCTTGTGCCCATCAGGCATTCTCACACCTCAGTGCCTGGACATGGGCAGCTCCGTGCTAGGAGATTCTGTGTGTGTGACTTAGAGATGGAACCGTTGCCCCAGGTATGCAAAGGACAGAGGCTTGGATTCCCTGGAACACGTGAAATCCCGTGACTGAGTCAGTGAGGGGCTTTCTGGCCTTAGCAGCTGGGGAAGGAGCACATGCTCTCCAGCCCACCAGAGTCCAGCTCCAGCCCTCCCCTCTCCCAGGCCCACGGAGCTCGGTCCCACACAGGGAAGATCTCTCCGATGCTGACACCCACTGGAGAGGCAGGAGCGCTGTTTGGCTTTGGATTGCAAAGCAGTGCTGCTGCAGCTGTAAACTCTGAGTTCTGCAGCACAGGCTGCTGCCCCAGTGCGGGTCTGAGGTGAGGAAGGAACTCAAAACCAGCAGAAACGCAAGCAGCTGATCTCTCCCCCTCAGCTGTGCACATGCCC
>WAAB01007594.1:26339-96304 GCA_013389865.1 Piaya cayana | reverse complement strand
CAGTGTACAAATGCTTATGGTGTCAAACCATGTATTCCCTTTGCTTGATCTCAGAAACGGGCTGAATAACACTAGCTGTTCACTGTCTTCTGTCCTGATACCCAGGCTGAGGTCCTACACGCACAGTGTCCATCTTTGAATGTCAGAGCCTTGGGTCTCTTCTCCAAAGTAACCGGTGACAGGACAAGAGGGAATGGCCTCAAGCTGGGCCAGGAGAGGTTTGGAGTGGATATTAGGAAAAAAATCTTCACTGAAAGGTTTCTCAGGCACAGGTGGAGGCTGCCCAGGGAAGTCCCCATCCCTGGAGGTGTTTAAAAGCTGCATGGGTGTCGTACTGGGTGACGGGGTTTAGGGGTAGGCTTGGCAGTGCTGTGTTAAGGGATGGACTTGATGACTTTAAAGTTCCTTTCCGACCTAAATGTTTCTATGATTCTATAATTCCCTTGTTCCTCTTACCAGGAAGCACAGAGATGATGTTGAAATCCCAAATGAATTAGGCAGTAAGGAAGTGGATGTTAGCAGCCAGTGTTTTATCCTGCTAGAAGAGATATTCTGTGGGATCTTCCTGTGGTCACAGAGAAGCTCATTTCCATTTGGCTGTTTTTTGATATCCCAGCTGTGCTGATCTCTGCTGCAGTCTATTTTGTAAGCACTGTAGGATTGTCTTGCCATCTGGTTTTACATCCTAAGAATCTGGATGAGCAATCATTCACCAGAAGTCCTCTCACAAAGCATTGCCTAAAGTAATGCTTGACTCTAAGCATCAGGCAGTTCCCTGCAGAAAGAGAACGTACACCCACACTCAAAAAGACCGTAAAGGGCTGTAACGGAAAGGCTAAGGTCAGTGGGAATGGGGAATTGGTGGGAATGTTGGGGTGTGGAAGCACCAGTGGGGCAGACAGCAGGGAAGAGGCTCTCAGAATGGCTTACGTTAACCCTCCAGGGCTGGCACACCTTGAAGACCTCGATACATCTGTCTGCAGTTTCATAAGGCACCCAGCTTTGGAGACAAAAGACAGTGATGACCCCTGATGACCCCGGAGGTGGCACAGGATGGAGACAGTCCTCGCTGTTAGCTCCAGAGGGCCTCAGAAACATATCCAGAACCCAGCCATTGTGTCCAGCCTACAAAGCACTGCAGAGATGTGACAGGGACTTGGGAGCCACTGTCCCTTGTCCTCCCTTTCACCACAACAGATCCTGGAGTGAACGTCTGTGGACAGGAGCACTAGGTGCCCGACCACCGCCTAAACCACCTAAGCACCCCTGCCTCGTCAGAGGGACAGACTTGTTGGAGATCAAAGATGCTGGTGAGTACGAGACTCTGAGAGCCTGAGTGGAACCGGTTTTGTTTCAGGTTTTAATTTTAAGACCATCCTCCTTTCCTGTAAGATCTTCGGTGGATGTTGGCTGCGTTGCTGGCACAGTGCTCTAGCAGTATTTCCTACACAGACACACACCAGAAAAAATGAATCAGGAACAGGTCTTAAAGGTGTCTGTTTTAAATGCGAAGAATCCGTGCTAGATTTCCAACGATCTGATTAAAAGCTCTGCCCTGGGGCCATTAGTTCAAGGCCCCTGCTAGCAATTTATCAGATACTTCAGTTACATGCACCCAAACTCTCACAATGACACATGCGCATGTACGTTTATTAAAATGTATATATTCATTTAGTTCTAGCCAACTTCTGCTTTATTAGCAAAACCCAATCTCCTGTGTGCTGAAACAATGACCTTTAGATTATAAATTCAAAGATTCATAAAACAGATGGTGGAGAAATAAAAAAAAAAAGAAAGGAAGAAAGAAAGAAACACAACAAATAAATCCCCAGCTTGTCCGGCTGCAAGGACCAAAGTCTGCATATTAAAATAATCCTCTGCTTGCTGAACCATATGGGCTCAGTTATGTGAAGCGGCACCTTGAGTTGAGAATTATTAAATCTCCTCTTCTGCCATTGTTCAAGAATGCAAAAAGGTGTCTGGCGATGGTGATGAGATATTCCAGACTGGTGAGTGTCAGGATTGATAGGATCTGCACTGTTCGTAGGATTCAGGATTCGTACTGAGTTTGAACAGAGTTTGTGATATAAAGGGAAAAGAAAAGGTGCTAAGGTGGCTGTAACTATGGTGCTTAATAGCTGTAAACAGGAGAAGTCCTGGAGGCCTCGAAGAGCTCAAGAGACCTTCTGAGCAAGGGTTTTATGTGACAGGAAGCTCACCTGGTTTTCCAGCTCCGTCAGTCACTCCTGTTAAAAGCTACTGCATTTTTATTAGACTTAGAAAGAATTAAAAGGGAAAAATAGCCATAAACTGCTATTAATCCATGTGATTGTTCTTCTGAGTCCAGTAGAACGCTTCTGAACGGGTCTCAGACAGGGTTCCTGCTTTCTTTTTCCTTGAAACTTGAGCCAAAGGATTTGAATTGTGGGTTCTCTTCTTTCTGTCTTGTCAAAGATGAGTTTTACATAAGTTGTTTTTTTTTCCTGGTCCATACCTGCGTCCCCCTGCCCTCACCTCCCAGTGCTCGTTCCTCTCAATTTTCAGGCCATCTGAACACAAACCCGCTCTAGAGTGGGCCCTGTCTGTAGATGTTCATGTGCTCCTCGGCTAAGGCAGCAATTCCTGCAGAAAAGGGATTGTTTGCTGTGAGTTTGGCTGTTTCCAGTCTCTAATGTTGGGCTGTGGACCTTGCACATGGATTTCCTGGTGCACGTGTGGCTGAAGTGGTTCCCAGATGCTGAGACTTGCTGAGGGTTTATGCACACGAACCACTATAAGTGCTTGAGCCGTGCTTATATGTGATTATTGCATGGTAACAGAATCTAATCCATTGAAAAACAAAAAATCTTAAATAATAGTGACTTTCATCTTGCTTAACCAATCATTTCTAAGACTCCAGACCAGCAGTTTTCTAGATCTGATTTATCAAGAACTAAAGAATGTATTACAGATTCCTTAAATATAGAAATCCTATACGCTCTAAATCTGCCTATAGATTTCTGCTCCTGGGATTTGCAGCGGAGGGGTAGAGCCCAGCACTTCATCAGAGATCTCACACCAGTAAATGTGATGTTTTGCAGAATTAAGATAATAGAATTGAAATCTGCACTGAAATGAAATTGGTGAAGGAGAAAAGATAGAAGGAATATCATAGAAAAATTCCTTAAGCTGTTTTCACCTTTTGCTCCTCCCAGCTGGCCCTGCCTCTTTCAGATGGTTTTGTGTCCCACATCCCAGCTTGAGCGCAGCAGGGTAAGAGAGGGAGATTGCAGCTCAAAGCTGTTTGCCGGAAAGTACAGTGCTTGAGGGCAGTGAGACAGCTCAGTGGCTGAGAGCACAGCTTTGCCTCTCCCACACTCTGGGCTTCATTTCTGTTCAGCTCAATGGACTTTCTGAGGGTTCTCTGCAGTGTGAGTGACAACAGGATTTATCTGGCCTATTGCTTTGTTATCGCACTGTTGTCAGTGTCTTCTTTGCACAAATAAAACATAAATGATGTCTTTAGTTTTCTGCCATGACATCCACCATTAAAAATACTCGTCCTCAAGTGGTTTTGTCACCTTGACATTTCTCTGTGTAGGCAATGGTCAGTACTCCTGCATGTTACTTTCCAGACATCATTTCTTACATTCCTAAAAACAGATGTAAATCAGCTGTTCTTTAGAATGGTGGAAGGGAAGGACTTTGTATTTGTCCAAGGGTGAGACTAAGATATAGCGGTTTTGAGGTAAGACCTACTGCACTCTTGACTGATAGAATCAAAGAAAGAGCAGACCTTCTTTTTTCAGGTTCAAGGCTTCTCTTTTGACTGATGTAAACGTATTTCCAATGAGAGCACAAGTCTTTTCCTGCCTTGACAGATATCAGCGCTCTCCTGTGTGGCTCCTGCCTGGCACCTCGTTCATATGGTTGTATTTTTCTATTATTGGCACACGTGTCTTTCACTGGCTTTCCTTAATCCATTTTATGTTCTAGTGATAATTCTTTTGCGTTAAATGCTGCAAAACCTGAACCTTTCAAGCAGAAATTCCTCTGTGCCCTGTCAGGCAGTGACTGGCATCTGTCAATGCCGCTCATTGTTTTGAGGCTTGGAAATTTTCCTGTTTGAAAAATTCAAGTGTAATGAATGTTGTTCAAGGCTGCCAGTTGTAACATCTACAGACAAGATGGATCTGAGCAGTTGTTATGAACAGCAGCTTGCAGGGAGTACGAACTGTTTGGGTTTATTCTGTTGCTGCTAAGGTATTAAAAAAGTGTACAAGATATTTATTATGTTTCACAAATGTGAAATTCCAAGTGCTTCAAATTCAGTGAAAGAACCAAGTATCAATTTTGGGGAAACACCTCAGTTCTGTGTACTCATCTCCCAGCTTCATTCCCATAAGAAACTTGTGTCTTCTATAGAGTTCTGATATTTGCTGCTGCTGTACAACAGTTTCTGCAGCTGCCAGCACTGATGAGGCGCCTTTTGCTCTCCCTGCGGTCCTTCTGCTGATTTTGGCTACCCTGCATTGTGGTGTTTGGTCGCTAAGGCGCTGCCTTTGAAAGATGCTCTCCACTTAGCCCGGGAGGTGTTCTGCTGGTGGCAGAGGATGGAGCCCAGGGGTGCTGGTGTGTCCCACAGAGTGTGCACAGCCTGGGAAGGGAGAGCAGGACCCTGGGGCTGGGACAGAGTGGGGCAACGATGGCAACTGAGGGGCAAGTACAGGGGAGACACAGGAGAGGCAGAAGAGACAAGGATTGGAAACACAGCAAGAATTATCCTGCACACCCTGCAAATAAACCCCAAAGCACAGAACAAACCAAAGGACTGACAGAAGGGGCTAAAAAAGGCTCTCGAAGCAGAAGTAAATTAAGTCTGTGCATCTGCTTCCTTGTATGTTTTACAGCTCTGAGGCTCAGGTTTCTTCTTCGGTCACATTTGCCTATATCAGACATGAAAAAACCCAAAAACCAATAAAAATCCGGGGACAGTTTGGGTCAGAAGGGACCTCCAAGCCCATCCAGTGCCACCCCTGCCATGGGCAGGGACACCTCCCACTGGATCAGGGCCTCCAAGCCCCATCCAAGCTGGCCTTGAACTCCTCCAGGGATGGGGCAGCCACTACTGCTCTGGGCAGCCTGAGACATTTTACCCTGAGATCTCATCTCAGTCTCCCCCTATCAGTTTAAATGTGTTCCCTCTTGTCCTGTCCCTGCACTCCCTGATCCCAGAGCCCCTCCGCAGTTAGTGTTCCGCAGAGGACTGCTTTTGTTTTCCAATGATGTCTGGAAAAAGCCTCAGCTGGTTTGTTATCTTAGTTCCAGTCACCTAACTGGATCACCCATGGACAGTCTGATTTTGCTGGAGCCTTGACAGTTAATGCCAACTAAGGATCTTCCCTACAGCCTCCAGGTTTTATTTTCTGATGAGTAAAACTGCGGTGCCAGTGCTTCCCTGCTCACCGGGCTGTTTCCAGAGCAAACACCTTAGAAGAGCATCAGGCTCTCAGAGGCTATGCAGATGGGAGCTATAAAAGTCCCTCGGATAGAAAAACCCAAGCCGTAGCAGTTCTGTGACCTAGATCAAGTCGCTCTGTTCCCATCACCAGCCCTGCCTGAGCTCAGCTCCCTCAACTGTGTAATTAGCTGGTCTCAAATAACCCTGAAAACTTCTAGAAGCTTTTACAGGGGCCCCTAAGGTCTGGCTGTGCCACTTCTTCAGTCATCTGCAGCTTTTAGGTTATTTCCCATCAAGCATACTTGAAGGCCCTTTTCTACCTGTTTTTCTTCCCTTGTCACAGCGGCTCTGCCGAGACTGTAGCATTCAAACAGTAAAACAATTATTTCATATAATTGTTTTTTCTCTTCCATATGGCAGAATTAGAGCTTCTCTGGAGGAGTCTCATCTCCATTGCAATGTCTCTTGGGACAGGGAGGATTTTAGCTGAGGGAATATGTTATTTCATGCAGCTCTTGCTACAGATACTGGGAAATAAGTCCTGATTATAGATTTCTTTTCTGCAATAAACACTATAATTTGTTTTAAATATTAAAATTCAAGTTCTATATTGCAGGATTCTTTAGATCTTCTTTTTAATGTGCTTGCTTCCAGTTCCTAAGGCCAGCAGTTAGAAGGGGTAGGGAATTTACTGTCTGGTACAGCGTACGGATTCTGACTTGCTACTGGCTGAAGAAGAGTGTTGTTGCAGCTGAGCTACATTTAGCACCTGCAGGTGACTTTTTTGTTATAGGAAGGTGAGTAATTTGGTAAATCTGATAAAGTAAATACAATCTGGTGCTCAGAGATAGGCCAAGCGGAGCCACTTCTCAGACAGCTGCAACTCCCAAGCTGTGTGTATGGAAGCAGCTTTATCTGGCAAAGTAGATTGGTAAGAAAGCCAATTACTGGAATTGCTGGTTCGTTTTTCTCCTGCAGCCCTGAACAATATCACACACGTTTTTGTTATACAACAATTTGAATGAGGTTGTTTCCTTCTTTGTGATACTTGGTGTGGAAGGCAGCAGTGAGGAGAAAGGAAGAGGGCAAGAAAAGCGAATAAGAAACCTTTTAATGTGATTTAGGGAGCTTTTATGAAAGCTTTCTCTTCATTCCTACCCACCACCATCACCTTTTGTCCTCTTTCACCTTCAGAAGTGACCCTGTCTCCCTCTATCCGTGGTGTGTGCTGTCTGTGTGCTGGGGTCCCCAGGGAGAAGCTGCACTGTCAGAGCATCTCGAGAGCAGTGATCCTGAACTGCTCTGGCTGACCTCACCCTGGGAGAAAGCCACACCAGTAGTGGCTTTTTTCCTGGATTTTGATGAAGAATGTTGCTGGTGCTTCTCTGGGCAGAAGCCTTGGAAACCACTGACTGGTGCAGGTTGGGTAGAGGGAAATTTCCCTTTCAGGCATTGGATGCCGGTGCTTTTCTGTGAAGAGCTACGATTTGCCACCATTGAGCTCGGCAAACGCAGCTCGTGGGTTCTGTGCGAGAAAGCCACACCAGTAGTGGCGCTACGATTTGCCACCGTTGAGCTCAGCAAATGCAGCTCAGGGATTCTGTGCCACCAGCAAAGAGCATCTTTGAGCTTAGATTTGAGAGGAGTATAAACTGAATCCATGTCCCACTGCAAGCCAGAGGCTTGTGTTGGGGTCAGAATGACCCAGACATGAAGGACCTTTCTAGTCCTGGTGATGTCCCTCTGGTTCAAGACAGAAAGAAAGAGAGAAGTCAGGTGGGATTTACCCTAGTTTCTCCACTAGATGTAATTTCCAACCCAACCGATGTCCCATAAAGACTCTTCTTTAATATTATACCTTCATACACATGCATTCACAAAATTAGAAGTCAGTCAGAGGTCTGGAATCAACTCAGTCCCCTCAGAAACCCTCTACTTGTTTTCTGAGTTCAATTACATTGTTTTTCTGACACTACAGAAACAGGAAACTCAGAGTATTCAGACCGAGCAAAAAACCCACCCGCTCCTCTACTGAATGAGTTGTGATCATGTATAAATAAGAGTAAAACAAAAGAAGGCAATGGGTTGCAGAATAAAGACTATTGGCATCCTCTGTTCGTCGTGAGAGAGGGATTTGTACAATTTCTTTCTGCTTCTCCCTTTTAGAAAGGATTAGTTGCCGTAGCAACTGATACATAACACAGCATCCTTTGCTGCTCCTGAGATCTACAGAGTGGGTTTTAAGAGAAAGCAATGTTAATTAATGTCTAAAAAAAAATACAAGACACGAGGTCTTTCTGCACTGCAAGGAAATTGTACTGATACTTGACTTTCCTCTGTTCTCCGTGTAAGAGCTGTACGAGGGGCCTGTGCTTCCATTACCAACAGGCGAAGGAGAAGATGACTGTTTTGTCTCTGTTCAGAGATCAGTGAGAGAACTGGTGACCCGAGCTGTTGAAATTTTGTGTGAGGTACACTGAAGTCAAGTTAGCGGCGATGAGGACCTTGCCTCTATTGCTGGGAAGCGCTGCAGCATCCCAGTAAGTTCTCTTCTCAGCCCTGCTGCACGTTAAGCGCGTGACCACAAACATGATACGATGTGTGCAGGTAGCGCCGAGTCTCAGTTCTCCTTGAAGGGACCGTGCGTTCCGGTGCTGCGTGTCCTGTTCTTGGTATGTGGTGTGAGAATGGCCTCAGCTCCCTGCTGTGGTGAGCTGATGTCTCCAGTGGTTCCCACAGGGCATGTTTACAGATGTGGCTGAACAAAAGATAACACTCCATCCCAGAAACTTATTTTGAAGGAAATATTGAAGGAGGAGCTGTGATTTTCCACATCCTTCCTGCCTCAAATGTGCCAGCTGATGCTGTTGGAAAGCCGTTAACTTGTGATCTATCCCAGGACAGTGGATGGTACCTTCCCAAGAGGCACGTGCCGCTCCTGGTGGGAAATTCTAGTGTGTGAGGTTGACTCACAGAGGTAGGGAGCGGAAACAATCAAAGAGAGGAGGAAAAACGCTTATCTAGAATCCCTTATGGTAACAGTCCAGTGAAAAGGCAAACTGCAGGAAAAGCCCTGGTTAGATAATGTATTTAATCCTTCCTCCAGATAAATAGCACAGAAAGAAATGTGTTCTTCCTGCTGAAATCCTGTAGAGTACAGGAAAAAATCTCTTGCTGTGCCTGCGAGGATATCTTTCTGGGTGGTGAAAAAGTAGTCGCCGGGCATTTTAATGCTCTTGGGAGTAATTTTCAGATGCTATTTACTTTTGTAGGGTAGGTGTAATGATTTTCTGTTTTACGCAGTCTGTGGTTTACATCCTAGGAAACCGGCATCAGAATGAATTAAAAAAACTTCGCTTTGTCCTTGATTTCAAAAAAATCCCCACAGTTTTTCTCCATCACATGCATTATCGGCTCTCTGAGCCTGTCAAACTGCCTCGTAGATCACATTAAAAAATTCACAGTACATTTACTTACAATTGCAATTAGGCTGTCTTCAGTATTTGGGGGGGGAGGGGGGGGCGGAAAGATGCTTTTGGAAGATGTTTGTCTGGATCAGGAACAAAAGAAAGGCCTTTGGGCTAAGTTTTCACACGTTGTACGTGGTTTTGTTTTGCTAGTGCCTGATCCTGCTGTTTGTGTCACTTATGTGACTCTTGAACAGATGGAAATAGCACAAAATCTTTTATATTCACTGTTTCTCCAGCTATGAACTAGGATTTCTTTTTATGCTTAATATTGCAAAGAAAATAAAATAGATTGTTTCCCTTTTTGCTGTGAAAGCTGGGTTTGAGTGAAAAATCATTGCAAGGCTAATACCTTTCCTAACATTTCAGGAACGTAACATTCGCTGCTCCTGTCACCTTCAGATCCACATCCTGGGCTCTGGCTGATGAATAAACAGACTGCAGATTATCACACGGGGTACATTCATGTGTAAAATGAAATTCCTACTAAAGTTCATTGCTTGAAATGAAACATGCTTTGTAGCTCTGCCTGAAGAGATCCCTGCTGAGTTCTGTCACCGTAAGCTGAAATCCCATCTTTCATCCTTCTGCTTAGCCCTGGAAGCAAGCGATCTTTTTGGTGAGGCTTTGTAAAGTTTTTGACAGAAAACACCAACGTTCTTTCTGTTCCTTGATTGGAGCCTTCAGACAGGGCTCACAGGCCATGACAGGCTCAGTTCATTATTGTTTTAACCTGGTGTTCAGTCCCTGCCACCTCAGATTTGTAAGGTACTTTGAGCATGAGTAAATGGAAACCTGCGGCCCCATGTATGGACAGGACTGTGAGGGGATGGCTTCTGTCATCTTCCGTGGTCCTTCACGCCTGTCCCTTGGGGCTTTGCCCTCTCAGATAAGCCCACGTGCCTCTCTGCTCTGTGCGTTCAACATTTCAAGTGACCACAAGATAACATGGTGTATTTCTTTGAAGTGCCCGTTGTCCTGGGTTCAGGCCCTGCAGCCCCACAGGGCGGAGGGTAGCACAGGACTGGTTACAGCTCTGCTTTCCCCTCAGTGTTGCGTGCAGCATGATTTTTAGAAAAAAAAGGTATGGTTGTGTTGCTTTCTCCTTACCTACCTGGAAGTAACTGAAACTCTAACATCAGTTTCTTATAATCCAGGTACTCTACTTTCTAATTTTCTGGTGAGTAAATTTGAACTTGTTCTGCTGTAATTCTGTGGTTTGAGTGCTACATTAATTCGTACATTGTTGGCATCTGGGAGCTGAACATAATGAGGGTTTGCAGTGATGTTACTCATGTGACATTAAATATTCCTTCGATCCATTTCCATTAAGCACTGGTCCATTGCTAGAAATTATCATTTCAGATGTAGTGTGCCTAGTGAAAACAAACATATATGACTGCTGGCTTGGCCAAGTATCCTCTAGAAAAGAATCTCAGGAAGAGAGATAATTAAGATCTCCAGACCTAGCTTTGTTTGTTTGTTTGTTCCAAGCCTACAGAAACAAATCTCTGCTTACTTCGTGTTGGGGATCAATTTTTCTTGTGCTGCCATTAGCACTTGCACTTACCCTGAATTTTTTGGCTTATGCAGTGAGCCTCCACTTTTCTGAGTCTCTGCAAACTGTTAAAAGAGACTGGAAATGTGCTGTCCCGGGCACTCTGTTTTAACAGCTATAATTGATTTCCTTGGAAGTGTTGCTTCAGATCATAATCTGTATGGCTGAGTGTCATGTGAAACCAGGCAGTTACGCTGTCTTTAAATCAGGTGGACACGCACACAGTGCAGCTCTGCACCCGAGGTCATCTGGCTTAATCTAACAGTCTGAAGCTGTGCCTGTGAGCTCCAAATCTCTCAGGTTTGTATCCAGTTTATAAATCCCACCCTTCTCTAGCTCACTGTGATTACACCTGGTTTAGATGTCTGTCTCTCTCACTGACAGCCCCCACTGGGGGGCTGGGGCAGTGGAGGGTGTTTTGTTCTTCCCTTGGGGATCCATCAAGCGCAGTCGGGGAAAGACACTCCTGGAGTCCCTAAGGCATTTGAGTGATCGGCAGTAGCACGTCAGGACCCCACAGAGAGAAGAGGCACTNATCAGGTGGGCACACATATGGTGCAAGCTCTGCACCCGAGGTCATCTGGCTTGATCTAACAGTCTGCAGCTGTGCCTGCAAGCTCCAAATCTCTCTCAGGTTTGTATCCAGTGTATAAATCCCAACCTTTTCTAGCTCACTGTGATTACACCTGATCTAGATGTCTGTCTCTCTCACTCACAGCCCCCACTGGCTGGGGCAGTGGAGGGTGTTTTGTTCTTCCCTTGGGGATCCATCAAGCGCAGTCGGGGAAAGACACTCCTGGAGTCCCTAAGGCATTTGAGTGATCGGCAGTAGCACGTCAGGACCCCACATCTCTGTGGCATGGGAGGGATGAAGGGAGTCTCCCAGGGGTGGAGAGCACTGGGTGGAACTTGCTTTAACCGGGAAATTCAGTAGAAATGAAAAACATATGAAGCCGGCAGAATTGTTTGTGGATCCTTATTTGGTCTCCCCTAGTTGCTTTTCCAGATTTAAAATGTTAAATAAGTTGGCTTATATTGCAACACATAGGAAAGCCCTTTTTTATTCAAATGCAGCTCCTTCTAGCTTAAAAATCTTTTCATCTCTCTGAGAGGAGATATAAAAGGTAATCCCCAAAAGGAGAATGACTGCATAGACCTACTTCTATCTCAGAGCAGTTTGTGGTCCTGCAGCGCTGGCCTTTTATGATAGCAATGTGATACTTTTTATGCCTGCATATGAATGTTAAATCCATCTCTCCCAGACAGCTGTGGAGTTCAATTTTTGTTCTACCATCAAAAAGCACAAAAATTCTGGGCTCCAACTTTATGTATCCTGGTGTGAAAGGGCTCCCGCTCTGCTCTTACTGCAGCTCAGGTTGTCTCAGTTGTGTTAGAAGTGAGGTCTCTCCACACAGCTGGCCGGGTCTCAAAGCTTGTTCCCTGCAGAAGTCAATGTGTTTCAGAAATGTGTCTGTAGATCAAGTTTTTCTTTTTAAAATATGGCTTGCTCCCTAGTTACAATATTTATAAATACAGCAAGCTTAGGAAAGCAGAATAGCTAAGTATTTCCCTACATCCTTCACTATTTTGGAGGATCTTGGTTACTCATTCCTTGTCTATTGGAATGAAAAAATTAATGATATCTTCAAACCTGTGCTCTGACTGGATTCACTCTTGTATTAAACTTCCTCCTAGTTATATTATTTCTTGAGAACAGAACTTTCATCTGGGTTTATCTCTAGCCAGTGCACATACCTATCTGTTTCTGCTGCTTCCTTTTTTCTTCTGAAAAATGCTACAAGCAAACCTGCAGGGCATGAATCGCTTTGCATGAAATGCAGCAAACTCCTCAAAATCATTCCTCCTAGGCAAGCAGCTCTGCCCGACTGAGTGATGAATGGGTTAACTAATCTCTCAAAACAGCAAATGCCTTGCAGTTTGTTAGTTTCTGAATTTGAGTCCTTCCCAGGTATGTTATATTGCAGAGGGAATCCCATAATTCCAGTTAACCTTCTTTAGGTGCTTCCTTTGCTTTCTGAGAGTTTTAGCTCTCGCTCTGAGGGTTTTAAGTTTTATTCCTGGTAACGTGTGGTGTTCAGGAATCGCTCAGACTCAAATGCCTGGCACAGAAAAGTTGAATTTGTCTGACTTACAGCTGGTTACCCTTATCAAACACAACCACTGCACAGCTACCTATCTAATACATATCTAATAATATATCTCACTGCCTTGGATGAAGCCTTTTAATGGATTTTCCCGGAAAAACCGTACTTTTCTACAAAGGATGTCAGTCGGACATATAAGTAGGGAACATAAGTTCCTTACTTATTACAGGTAAGTCCATGTGTTTTCTTCCCCTTTGTCTTTTTATCTCACTCTCTCTGGGCCACTAGATCTGTTCTTTAATGACTTCAAGGCATCTAAGCCCAATTTCCTTCATTATTTCTGTTTGTATGCAAACAAATACAACTATGTTATGAAAAAACACCAGTGATTTCTGTTACCCCAGCCCTGTTTGTCAGCGTCTCTTCCCCAAATTCTGGCTTGACCTTCAAGATGAAGTTTATATTCCTTAGAAATGTTCATTATTTGCAAAGAGAGCAGTTGGTGACAGCTGATGGCATTGTTTTCAGTGACTGAGAGGAAACCTCTTCAGCTTTCTCAGTTGTGGCTGCTGACCACATTGTGTTGGTGCAGGTTGTTAGGATGTGGGTGGAGAGGCCTTTCACAGCTGAGGTGTTGAGGGAAGTTAAAGCTTTCCTTCATAAAAAACATAATTTATTTATTTCCCATCACCTGGCCTGGAACCAGAAATGGGGTTAGGTTTATGCCTGTTTGGCTTTTTAATCGATGGAATGAGTTGATGCAGTATTTTATTAGTGTTATGCTGCTGTGTGGAAGGAATCCCCTTCTCTCCTGACAAACAACATTTCACAGAATCACAGAATCACAGAATCACCAGGTTGGAAGAGACCCACTGGATCATCGAGTCCAACCACTCCCACCAAACACTAAACCACGTCCCTCAGGACCCCGTCCACCCGTAACTTAAACACCTCCAGGGAAGGCGAATCAACCACCTCCCTGGGCAACATATCCCAGTGCCTAATGACCCTTTCCGTAAAAAACTTCCTCCAAGTTTAACTTCCCTGTGAAAACAATGGCTCTAAAGATGACTGCACCAGCACAACCCTGCCAGGCAAGGCACGAGGAAAGTTGTGTGATCACTAAGATAAGAGTAAGATTGGTTTATAGCTGCCTTGGGCCTTTTAGAATTGCTAAGTGGGGAACAGCAGAAGGGGTTTGTTCACAGGCAGAGAGAGACAGTGGCTGAACAGGGCGGGTTTGGGAAGGGGAGCCACGTTTCCTCACCTCTGTCAGTCTGTCTTTCTCACACATGGAAATCACAGAATGGTTTGGGATGGAAGGGACCTCACAGCCCATCCAGTGCCACCCCTGCCCTGGGCAGGGACACCTCCCACTGGATCAGGGGCTCCCAGCCCCATCCAACCTGGCCTGGAACCCCTCCAGGGATGGGGCAGCCACCCCTGCTCTGGGCAGCCCTCACAGGAACCCATTTCTGCCTGAGATCCAACCCTCTTCCAGCCTCAGACCATTCCCCTGCATGGGGGGCTCCTGACACCAGTTTTTAACCCGCTAAATCTCCTCGTTACTTCATCGNGAACACCTGGGGCGGCTCGAGCGGTTTCAGCTGTTGTCCCCCGGCGCTCCCGTGATGAGGGGATGGAGCTCACCTGCGGCCGCGGGGAGGCTCCTGCTGCCCCCCCGCCATTTACAGCACCGACCGCCGAGGGGGGTCTGCAGGAGTGCTCCCGTTCCCGATGGAAGAAAAGAGCAGGACTGAGGGAATAAACCGTGCTTGGGAGGCTTCTGGTGGCTCCCTGAAGGAGCAAGATGGTGGAGCTGGTGAAGGCAGAGAGGTAAGAGCTGAGCAGGGTTCCTGACGGCCTTGGCTGGTGTGCAGCTGGCTGTGAGGAGAGGCTGAGGGGCACGCGGCATGTGTGTTTGATTTAGAGCTGAATTTACAAGCGGTAACCAAAGTGGTGCAGTTATGTCCTGTAAAGAGAGGCGTGTGCTTAACTTCCCTGCTTCCCTCATCTTTTATCTTGCTCATTCTCGTTCTTTCCAGAACCTGTGCAGTTTCTTACAGATGAGGGAGCCGGGGAGGGGTTGAGGGGTTCTGGGACCCTCTCTGAGTGGTTTGCAGTTTGTTTTAGGTTGTTTTTTTGTGTGTGTGTTTTTTATCCTTAATGCTTGTGGGTTATGCGTTCTTAAGGGTCAGAATACACAAGGCGTATTCATCTTTGGAAAAGGGAGATTTCTGTGGTGCTGGGTGAGGGGACAAACCAGTGTGCAACTTAGTGGTGGCAAAATGCAGCACAAAGAGTGTGTGAGAGCTCGTTTGAGCAATAATGAGCTGTCTGGATAGTGGGACCGCTGCACTTAGCAAACCACTGGTGCGAAGTCACTTACAGTGATATTTGAAAAGCACATATGCCTGGAAACTCAGCTCTTTTAAGGTGAGGGGATTGCAAGGTGCCTTCTACTGCTCAGGAATTAAAGCAATTGTCTAGTTAATTGAGTTAATTCACCAGGAATTCCTTAGCCAGAAAAATAGATAGAGATCCACAAGATATAGCTGTTTCAAAGAAGCCACACAATCCAATTAACTAATTCCTGGTGAATTCCCTGACCAATCAATTACTCCCTTTCAAAAACAAGGGGTTTTAGACTTACGTGAAGTTTTGCAATGGTTCTTTTATATGAAAAAGTTTTCCACTTAGATATTNTGTGTGTGTGTGTGCTGCCTGTGGTGTTTGTGTCTCCTGCAGCCAAGGGCCTCGCCTCTCCTTGGTTCTGAAGGTGCAGAACAGCTTTCACGGTCAGGGGCTGGTAGATTTGTGATGTGTTTCCTAAACAGTGAGAAAATCGTGGTGCTAACAAACAGCAACTGGTTGTACTCGACAGTTTCTTATTGTGAACCTAAATGATTTCAGTGTGTGTTCATTGTTTAGATGTAGGGGTGCTCTGGCTGTGCCTGCAGCATTGTCTTTATCAGATATTGATTACACCTGTGTGCCAGCCTCCTTGAAAAGCAGGGTAGAAGCATCATTGCCTCTTGCTGTTCTTTTTTTTCCTAGCACCATTATTTCATGTAATTATGTTATTGTACTCTAACTTAGCCCAATGCTGTGACCATCTCCCTCTGTGTCATTGAATTTATGATGTGATAATGTCATTTCAGGCTGGGAAGCAGTTGTGTGGGAGAGCTGTAGAGCTAGTAAGGCTGGTGCGTTGGATAAGTGGGGTAGAGAGGTTTGGAGTTTAGCAGTAAATGTGGCAATTCCATCAAATGACTCTGCAATTTTCTGTTTGCCAGCCAGAAGCCTGTTGCACACACATGGGTCTGGGGTAGAGCTGTGAAATTAAGTATAAATAAAAACCAGGAAAAATGCAGCCAGTCCAATATCTGATTAAGTATTTCCTGATTTAACCTTTGGCTTGCTGTCAGTTAGTTTAGAAAAATCATTCTTTGAGCACTTTATTTTCCTTGTATTTATTTTGTATTTCCTTGTATTTATTTTCCTTGTATTTATGATCTTTAAAGAGGATTAACTTGGTACCTATTCTCTTCATAGGAACTCTTATTTATCCGCTCTTAGGCTGTATGAGCTCAAAGCTCATCTTCTGTGTGTTCTGTTTTATTTATACAGGGCTTGCCCACACCAACCACTACCAGAATTTGCAAGAGGAATTTTTACAGTGAACCTGATTTCTCTTCCTTGATTTTGTTCATGTTTCTGCAAGGTGTTTTATGTGGAACTATTTAATGAAAAGCTTTTCTCTCTTGAAAAGAGACCAGAAACAAATGCTTTGAGACTAGTGCTATGCATAGACTGTGTTCAGCTTTGTATCGGATTTAGATTTATCTTGACTTGTAACGTACTTGATCCATCAGTGCTGGTAACTGCTGGTAACGTTAGTTTCTGACATATGACCTTAAGTTTGTGGCTTAGGACAGGACACTAACAAGGGATTTCCAGCTTAAGGATTGGAAACAAGAGACTTACCTCAAATTATCTATTTCATCTCTCTGGGCTGGGAGTCAGAATGCAGTTTTTGCTTCTTGCTTTCTTCCCCCACTCGATAATCTACTCAATTTTCCTTTGTTATCTCTTCCACTATACTTATGTGTTTTTGAAAGCTTTATCAATCGATACAAGTTAACAAGAAACTTCAGAAGATTAATGATAATGAGGAAAAACTTCCTAAAATTCAGAGGCATGGCACAAAGAGTAAAAAAAACCAAAAACTTCCTTGGCTGCTTAACCACATTTGTTCTTTCTGCATGAGGTACATCCATCTCCCTCCCCATTTCCCTTGGTTTTAGTGGGAATTTCTATAAACAAACAAACAGAAACCACTTTAACAAGGTAACTATGTTTTCCTAATGGCAAACAAATGTACAGCAGCAGAAACCACGTGCAAATTGCAGGAATAGAGGATCACTGGCCACCAGCTTCTCTCTTGCCTGCCTGGTTCTAAAGGCTTTTGATAACCTGTGTTAAGCTTTGCGTGCAGCTGGAGAGCACATTTTTTCTAAGTGTGTACAATACTGGAGCAGTGTTAATGCCATGTATATACGTTTATTTGGTGTAAAAAGTTGGATTTACAGCAGGCAGAAGCCTCCTCCCATGCGTCTCTGCCTTGTTGAAGGCGAGTTGTTTGGGGGATATCGAATTAGGACTTTTCTGATGTGTCTCAGCACGTTCTGGCAGATAATGGTGCTGTGCAGCTTCAAGTGCAGTTTGACTTTGTGACAGAAAAATCAAACTCGCCACCGAAGCTCATTTCTTTCTCTAGAAATGGCATACGTGAATCATTATCAGCTTTAACAGGCTGGAAGGCATCCAAGTCTGTTTGGTCAATAATGGCTTCAAACAGAAAGCTGCAGTAATTTCTCTGAGGGTCCTGGCGATGTCTCTCACCAAACCGATGAGCATGTTCACATACATTTCACTTTACAGTGAGACGTACGATATGTTTTGTATTTGTGCTGTGCCTTGGTCCTGGCTCTTGGCACAACCTGGCGTTCTGTCAGCGCAGTGTTCAGCCTGCAGAGGATGTCTTGGTGGCAGTGCAGCAAGTGTGCTTTACTCTTCGGGGGGGCTTCCAGTGGAAAATGTAGGCCGCAAGCGTACCTGCTTAAACATACACACCCATTGTACCCACAGGGTGCTGCAGAACACGTGGGAGGCATTTGTTACAGTTCTTCTCAGAGTTTGAGTTTTCTCTTTTCTCAGCAGAGAGAAAAGATCTCGAAATGCTTAGGTGAACCCTTGTGCGGCTGTGAGTAACGCAGCCCTGGGAGACTTCCTTTGCTTGTCTTTTGTTTTTAAAAGAGGAGAAATTTAAAGTTTTGCCAAAGTATGACAAAATCTTTCTTTTTAAGAGGTGACCAGCTATATTTACCCAGACTCCATTCTGCAGTCATTAATAGCCTGTGGTTTAGCCACTTTGTTCCCTTTATTTTAGTTAATACACATTAGAGGATATTTTTGTTGACTGTTAAAACAACAGCAGTATTAAACCAGCTTGCCTTGTTAAAATGAACAAATACATTTGTGTAACTACAGCTTCATAACAGTCATGCTGGGAACAAAAAAAAAAATCTAGGAAGTGAAGGGCATAGTTTGCACTTGGGTTTGTTAAACAATGAAATGAGCCGGTGAAATAGGGACAGGTTGGGTGTAATGTGGAAAGAGACCAACTGTGGGACTGGGAAGCTGTTCCTGTTCTTAACAGCTGCCTCTGGATACACAGATATGAACATTGGAGTGTAAACAACATTTCCTTAGCGGGTTTGACCATGGAAAGACGCTGGGTTTGCTAGGGAGCTCTGGCTGAAGCGGGAGGGGAGGTGATGGGTAGGTATTGTCAATATCTACCTACTACTTGATTCAGGGTGCAGCACAGAGACAACAGCGCACCCCCAGATGCAGCAGCAGTGTGCTGGGAGACTTGGAAAGCAACCAGGTGCAAACAAAGGAACAGGTTTTTTTAGTTTTGTTATTTTTCATCTTTTTATATCTGAAACTTTTTTTTTCCTGAAAGCTGTTCATTTTCATACTGGCAGCTTTAGTCTTGAAAACATGCCTATGGAAGAAGCATTGAGGAGAACAGTCTTAATAGAGCAGGGAAATAGATTAGTCCAGGCTGTCATTCTTGGCCTCTGGGTTTGACCAAGAGCAGTGTAAAGAGATGATTTGTTATGCTGTGGGAGGGAAGGGGAAAGGGCAGCTTTAAACAAGTTCACACTGCTGAGCTAGTACCAAACGATCTCTTATTAGATATTGCTTAGGAAGCATTAGAAACAGCTTAAAGCCACCATCTCATCTGTCTGTGCTTGTTTTGAACAGCAGAGCAACTGAAACTACCAATACAGCACTGTGTATAGCAGGAGAGTTGTCCCCTTCAGTGGCTCAACACATTAAAAAGACTTTCTTCCCCCCTTTCTTTGCTCCCAAGCTTACAAAATTAAATTTCACTTACATCCCATTATGATGAGGCTCTTCAAACTCTAGTAACAATGTACAGAGAAATAGATTTGATTTTTCTTTGACAGTGAAATGTAAAGCAATGGTTTTTTTTCCTTGAAGTATCACCTTAACCATCACACTGGATGGTTAAGACACAACAGTAGCCCTTCTGATTTGTTTTTTTCCAACCTGACATCTGAAGGCAAAAGTTAAATTATCTCAACACTTGACTTCCAGTGCATCAACCCACTTGTGGGTACGTTGCCAGAAGCTCTGAGCTTGTTCTTAACCTCAGCAGTTGCACTTAACACTGTTGCACGTTCCCTTTTGTGCTGGTGGGATGATTGGACTTGGGCAAGTATCTGTTTCCTTTTCAAACAATCTCCTGTAGTGCCTGACAGAGGGTGTGTTTCTGCTGAACTGATAAGTATTCCCTGAATTTGGTTTCCCATACTGGTTTGTTTCTATTTATAAAAATATTTGGGTAGTTTAATGAAATGTGATTGTTTGGTTTTCTCTGGGCTGTAAAAAACAATGGAAAAAAAATAAAAGTAATTATTAAAAAAAAATTTAAAACCCGCTTTTTCTATTCCCTGTATCTGTCAGAGCTGGGAACATCAGAAACACTGACCAATTCTGCATTTAAATCTCTGCATTAAGCTTTCTCATCAAGCCCAAGATAAGTCAAGAGAGCATTCCAAATGTGTTCCCAGTTGAGTTCTGTGAGCAAAAATGTTCCCAGTGTTAGGTGAGAGGGAGTGCTGGGTGATGTCAGGGAGCGATAGTGCTTCTCATGTGGTCCTAAAAGTAAACTTCAAACTGGCAGAGAGAACCTGGCCAGACCTGTTGATCAGATTTTTTTTTCGGCCTACTACTTAAAAAGTTACTAAACTAGGTATTTCATGTGAAAATGTGCCTTCATAAGGAATGTTTTGAGCAAAATGTCTGCCAGAATCATTAAGCATGTATAAGTCAAGCTGTCTTTTGGGATGCAGAGTATTTGTCATACTCTGATACTGGTACTGAGTGAGGCTTTGGACACAGCGTGTGCACCACTTACACACTGGTCACTGTAACAGCATGAGTATGGGGAAGGAAGGAGCAAAAGCTTTGAAGGGGGAGGTTTCCAATTGCAGTGACTAATTGTGTCTGACAGGGGGCCGAAAATCTCCCTTACTGGTGATGATATGTCCCTCCCTGGGGCTGCTGGGACAGAGCTCTGGATGACAGAACTCGGCACTAAAGCTAATTAATGGTATTGGTGATTCATGGGCAGCGGTCACTGACTTCAGATTAGGTTTCTCAGGAAGAAAATGTATTTCATAACTTCCAGTAAAATAGAAGTGTAGGAGCAAATGTAGCCTGGTTGGAGCCGAATACTGACTGGGATTTAGCAAAATGATGTTAGAGTTTTAGTACTCGGCAAAAGCAGGTGTGTTAAGGCTTCAGTTAGAGTCGATGGAATTCGTAATCTCTCTCCAGGCGTTACACTGCACCTGAATTGCAGGTTTTTCCATACACCACATTTTCCCATGGAAGCCGTCTGGCTGTGTTGTACTGACAAGGTGCCGCTGCATGTGCTGAGCTGGGAGACTGCAGACACTCCAGTGTTCTTGGAAACTTTCATGGAGTGCTACGTATTTGTTGGTCTCCAATAAAATAATTAACTAGCTTGAACCCAGCTAACCTACATTGTGGAGTTTAATCAAGGGATTATTTTCTTGACCTCACTGGGATCAGCAGGTGCCAGGATAGCCCGAATTCGTAGCAGTGCCGTGTATTGTGATCTTGGACTTCGGTACAGATTGTGCCACAAGTTATTCTGTCTCTTACTTCACTGGTAAAAGCTGCACAGCACCCATCACAACTCATTTAAATCTAAATTCGTCTAAATTATATTCTTAAAAAAACCCACCCAGCAACCCAAACGCTGTGTGTTTTAAAATGCTTAAACTGTGTGCTGTCATGATAAATTATGTTTGTTAATTGCAAGTAGTTTGCTTCTGCGTGTTGCAGTGTTTGGAGATGACTTGATTAGTTCTTTCCTGCACAGTAAACGTTGTGCTGCTCTGCAGCAACCTGACTCCTTGAGTCTATGGACAAAACTGCATCTTTACTGCTGCCATGGGTATTGCCTTTGGAAAAGCTTTCGTATTACCTGTGATGGTGGGGATTAATCAATGTGACTTTGGGTAATTGGCTCATTAACTGAGCCAGAGTTCCAGTGCAAAACAGTGTGCAGTGAACCGCTTGTGTTTCACCTTAATGCTATTGGGATGAAACTGCAGTTAACAGGGGAAGGAAGAGGAAGCAGTTGAGATTATTCGACTTTTTTATAACTATCCCTCCTTCCCTGTATCTTGTCTTTATTGTGAGGAGGGGGGAAGAAGGAATGTGGAAGCAGAGGTAGTGTAACAGCCAAGAGCGCATCTCAGTGTTGAAACGCTTAAAAACAAAAGCTGCTACAGAATGATCCTTGCTGCTTTTGGCTAGGAAGGATGATTTGTTTGTGAGGAAAACCAAACCAAGGAAGATGGAGAGGTTTTCCAGAGGGGGAACACCCATTGTGGCAGCTTGTATAAACTGTGGTGGAATGTCTGTCTTGCTGCTGGCTCCTCCTGCGTCCTAAGATTCTGAAAGGAGAATAAACAACACCCTCCCACCTGTGTGCTGAGCAGCTATGCTGACATGGAAGTGAGAGCACTCAAGGTCTTTTCCTGACAAATAAAAATAAAAACACAGTTTGGTTTATGTGTTAAGCTAAAACAAATATCCTTCTGTGCTTTTTAACGAAAGAAACCAGAAACCATCCCTGAGCCCTGCAAACTGGGAATCTGTAGCCAGACTGGATTCAATCTCACCCTACTTTTTTAACTCTTCCACAAATCTTAACTTCATGCTTTAAGAGCAGAATCAAATTTACATTTATCAGCAATATGGTAGTGTGAGCAGGTCCCTCAGCTTATAATGGCAGATTGAACTGGCCTTGTGTGTACTTATATATTTCTTCTTTTCTTTTCCCTGTGGAACTATTTCCTTAAACTAGAACTTATCATTTGTCAGTATGGTCTTATATATATCCATTCATTAAAATACGAAAACTGAACACACATAAATTATGGGAGCTCCTCAGCATGTTACAAGCTATATTTTACTTAGTTAGGCTTAATGAATGTTCCTTAAAACTATTACTCTTTCTTGGCTCTCCATGTGTCTCATTTATCTTGAGTTGGCTAAATCAATTATGCGCGTCTTAATCTTTGACATAATCTATGACAATGCAGTTTCCCCAGATACAGCATACTTATCTTCATTTTTTAAAAGATCATATGTAGATTTTCTATTACCATAGGTTCTCAAAATTTACATGTTTATCTGGTTTTCTACTGCTTTGTTTTCCACTGACCTCAGCTTAAATGGAATGTATGTCTATAATTCTTTTTAATTGCAAACCCTGAGCTCAGGCACTTATGCCTCAGTACTGGGGTTATGATGGCGTGGATGTCGTCAAGGACGAGGCTCTTGACTGTCATTAATAAGAGTGTCGGAGATCTGGTGATTGAAGATGGTTCTGCTAACATGACCATTCTCGTGGAATTTAACTTGAGAGTTGGGATTCAAACTCTGGAATAAAAGTTGGATCTGGTGACAGAAGGGCAGTTCATCTGGATTCTGAGCACTGTGTGTTCATCGCAGCAGATCTGGCTGGGTAAAGGCCTGCTCTTCCACTGGTTTTACAGCTGATTGTATGTAGTTGGCTGATGCCCCAGGGAGGACAAGCTTTGTGCTCCCAGGTTAGCATGGACAGGAGTCAGGGCATGGAGATCTCGGCTGATGTTGGGGCTGTGTGGTGGTTACAGCTGGTTGAAGTGCTCCAAGAACAAACTCTGAGCCGAAGTTGGATCCGTTTGGAGAGGTAAAGCTCTTCATCCATAGAATCCGTGGGTATGCCCAGCACTGCTTGCCAGGACACCAGTGACCTGTCAGCCACAGCTCTTGAGGTCACCTGAGGTGCCACTTGGCTGTGGTACAGGGAAGCTGAGCTTCTGTTCAAAACTCGGTTTTTATATTGATGAAGATGGTGGTGATACAGGTTACTTCATCTACCTTAGGGGGAAAAAAGAATGTTTTATCTGATGCTTGATCATGGTGTGGTTTGGGCCAACCCTGCCTCTGTTCACAGCTTAGACAGACCAGCTGAGTTTCTCTGTCCTGCCCCAAGAGCTCTCTTAATACCCAAGAGATGTAATTCCTGTTTAACTTTTATTGAAAATAGGCACGCTTTGAGGAGGAATACTAATTCAGTTGTAAGGAAATAGTTTATTTCAACAACAGCTTAATAATTCTAAAGTTGCTTTGAATATTTTGCTCAATTTTATCCTTGTCAGGATGCTAACAGTGCTGGGTATTTCTGCGTGTGAGGTGATGTGTTTGGATTCATGCAGTTGTGTGGTGGATTTGGGTAGCAGCGGGGATGGTGGCTAAAAACAGTCTGATCTCTTTACTCGGAGGCTGTGATACACGTGTATTTGTCAATTGGATGGGTTTGGAGTAATTATCTTAGCCTTTCTGTTTGTGTGGAAACCCACTAGGCCAGATTGCTCACTGACATGTCTGATTAATGATGAGTGAACCCTCCACAAACTGAAGCCGAAATTCCATTAATGGTACCTCAGTGGTGCTTGAAAATTTTTGACTTAATTCTTCTTTTGGGGCAAATTTGGAAGTGCTTGTCAGTACTTTTGTATAAAACAGAAAAAGAAGCTGGAAAATAGCATTTAAAAATCTTCCGGCACCTGCTTTTCTGAGGTGGCTCGTTTTCAGCAGTGCAGTGCTTAGGCTCAGCCTTTTTGTTGTGACTGCTTGGTCCTTGAGGCATAGCAGAAGAACACATCAACCTTTGTTGCTTATTGCAATTATGTTTTTGCAGAGTTCATAGTAAAATTTTGAATGTACAATGAGGAGCTGTGGGACACGAAGTTGAAACTGTCTCCAATTGACATGTTTAAAGTTTCTCAGCTGTTCCTGAAGTGATGTTTTGTAAATTATTAGGGCCATGTCATAAGAGGTATTAATGACCTCCTGAGCATCTTCAGCTCCTGTGCCTGCAGTCACAGCTGAAGGCGTTGGAGATGGCTTAGAGCTGAGAAGGAATTGCACTCATCTTGCCTGGAGCTCCTTTATTTTTGCTTTATTTCTGCTGCACTTCTCCTTAGCGTAGCTGTGTCCCATTCTGTGCAACCTCTTGGAACCCCTGTCTGACTGTAAGGTTACTTGTTGTAAGTTATCAGCTGTTTCTGTGCCCACGATTTTTCACTGAACTGAACAGCAAGGTTCCCTGCTGCATTGTGTAACCCTGGCTTAGAGGTGGCTCCTGTGTGCTAGAGCCTGGTTACTCTGTTTGAGACTTGGAGTGATGGGGCGGAGGTTGCCTGAGTCACCTCACTCACTGGGTTTAAGCACTGCCACAGCTTTTGGAGCCCCTCCAGGCTTACAGGAATTACTGAAAATCAATACTCTATCTGCAGAAGACTCTCTTAATTTGTACTCTAAAGATTTTGTTTTAATCAAGAGCTTTGGCAGTCATGATAGCAGAGGGAAAGGATTGCATCAGTCTCACAGAATCATTAGTCTGGGCTTTTAGGGTTTTTTGTTTTTTTTTTTTTTCAAGGATAAGCTAGAGGCGTTTGTGGCTGTTAGGTCTTCATAAGAAGGCTACTGACCCTTATTGGTGCACTCTTACTGGTGTCCTTACTGCTGTGTGACAGATCTTATACCAGCATTTGCTATGGGGGTATCTGCTTGGATCTCTTATTTCTGACTCTTACCTGTAATTCAGATTTCCATTTCTTCCCTCATTACCTAAGCTTTTTCTTTTTTAATAAAATAAATCATGTTCAAAATTGTGACCTTAAATTTTTGAACCACTTCTGCATAATCCTGGAAGATGTGGCTGCACTGGTGTCTCTGCTTGGTAAAGCTTTGCAGGGTGGACCCACACCCTGAGTCCGGGGCATGCTGCACATCTTGGAAGTCAGATGCTTGTGAACAGCTCAGTCAGCAAGCAGTAGGTTTGGTCCTCTTGGACTTGCTTGCTGTTAGGATATCAACAAAGTCTGGTTCTTACACACTGTCACAGTCTCCCAGAATTTACAGGACAAGTTTACTTGGCAAAGTAAACTCTATTTCATTGGCTCACTGGGATTAGGAAAAAAACCCCATCCAAAACTCATACAACTCCAACAAGGACTCATCCCATGTCAGACAGGGTAGTCTACAGCGCAAGTTGTCCAGTTCATGACTTTGTTACTTCACAAATTCATTACCAGTTCTCAAGGAGCTGTGTGCCTGTGAGTGGAACAGTTCCTTAGTGGAGAGGGAGAGTGCCTCACCTGTGCTGTGCTGGGGGCACTGCGGTGCAGATCTGGTGCTGCTGGATCTGCTTCCAGAGCTTTCTGGGAGAGCTGCTCTGTTTACACCTCCCAGCTGGAGGCTTGCTTGGTTCCATCTTTAAGGCAGTGGATTGCAGCTCTTCTGCTGAGGTGCGGGTGATGAATGCTGTACAAAAAGCCCTTCCTTGTCCTGTCCCACGTCCCATGCACCCACTGCTCAGACACGAGGGCACATCAGAAAGTCAAACCATAAACACATTCTCCAGTTCCTATCAATAAATGAGGAGATATTATACTCTGTTAGTGTTCTAGGGTTTATTGAAGGCAGTTATTCTGAAAGAGGATAATTATTCTAGAAGCGAAATATAATCAGAGCACAATGATACTCCATTTTAAAATTTTAGTGATGTGACTTTGCAGTCTCACAACCATGCTTATTTTTAATCAAATTGTGTTAATCTAGCACTGAATTCTATAGCAGGCAGTGAGAGGGACAAAATGGGAACAGCATAACAAAACCAGAGGCATTGTGATAGGATATATATTAAATTACCTTTTTGTCCTCCGTGTGCTGGTTTAATTAGCATAGAGCTCTTGCAGGCGGTGCCGTGCAGCCGTGGATGGACTGTTAAAAGTAAAAGACCTAAACCAAACCAAAACTGAACACTGAAATGGGTTTGACCTCGCCTTGCTCTGAGGACTGATGGACTTTCAAATCAGCAGGTGGTCTGCATGTGGTGTTCGCACGGCACAAAAACCAAGCAAATAAAAGTTTGTTCTGTCCACTCACTTCCTTTAACTAAAGAAGACTTCAAGATAGATATCTACATGGGTAGTGTTAAGATAATTCTGTGACTAATCTACACGCACTGTTTAATTTGCTGCTTCCTGACACAGCTCAGTGGGTTTTGTGTATGTCAGACTTTGAAGGACGTCCCTCCATGCTCCCCATGTGACTTTTCCCACATTGTGGGATCATATTTAAATAGTTCACATTTGTGGTGTTCCTTTTGAGTCGTTTCAAAGCTTGGACCCACGCTGAAACAATATGTTATTTCAAGTACTTGCAGTGAGATTGTCGTGTTGGAGCAGTCTGAGAACTGTAGAGCCCTCAGCTGGGTTACACCTGACACTTTTCAGCAGGAACATCGGTGTTCCCATACCTAACAGACGCGTGGTGGCCAGGCTGCCCTCGAGATTTCAATAGGGAAGCACAAACAGTTTGACAATGGATTTTTTTTTTTTTTAAGGCACTAAAATTTTTTGTCTTGGTGTGAAGGAATTGATGGAATTGACCTTGCTTATGAAACCACCTGAGTTGATCTGAGGGATGTATTTCTGTAGCATGTGATCTCTAAAATGGAAGATGTATTGACTTTGATAGTGCAGGTTTTCTTCTTGCAGGCAATAGAAGGACCCTGTCTCCTCTGTGCTGTTTGTGTTTACCAAGAGCTCCTGCATGTGTTCAAAACTTCGCTAAAACTGGAGCTTCTTGGAGTGTAACTTTAGCCAATAGATACTGATTTTTCTAAAAGTTGTGAAAAGTGGGGAATTTGAATCCAGAGTCGATGGTTGATGTTCTCTTAGAACACAGGTGCCATGTTGAAAAGGACTGTACAGATGGACTGAATGTGTTTGAGAAGGGATGCAGTGGAAGGATTTTAAAAAGCCTTTTAACTGAACACTGTAAAGCAAGAATTATTGGGGGTCAACCTTCTTTCATTTTATAGTTTTGCATCTATTGTCGTAGAATGGTTTGGATTGGAAAGTGACCGTGAAAGTCATCCAATCCAATCCCTCTGCCATGAGCAGGGATGTCTTCAACTCAGTTTGCTGGTTTATGATTAATTAGAAACAGACAATGAATAAATTTTGTTCAACAGGGAGCAGATAGGACTTTGAGAACGGAATTGTTGCCTTTGTCTGTTGCCTTCAACCATACCTGTGGCACAAATGAGGCTGTAATGTGATATTTACTTAATTTTATATAATATAATTAATTATCTTTAATAACTTAATTATATATGATATAATTAATTTTAAATTATTTTGAATGTTCTGAATCTTTCAGCAATTTGTGAATAAGTAAATTAAATAACCTAATCGCTAAACAACTTAAAGGCTTTTTTTTAAACTCGAATTTAGATTTCTTTCTGCTGGGATTACAGCCTGTCATTTCTTTTAGGGTGTCAGTAAAGGAACGCTTTTGAAGATTATCCATTTCTTCTTTAGGATAGGCATCTTCTTGAAAGCACTTTCTTCTGCTTAGTGAAATGCTGGGGGAGGAAGCTTACATTAGAATAAATTGCTGAGGAACAGGGCTTTTGTGGGGCTGTCAGTCACAGTTGTCATTACCCCATTCTTAAGAACCTGGTAGATGAATAGGGATTTAATCAGTGTACTTTGGGAATTTGCAGAACAACCTTGTTTCTCTCAACCCCAACATCGCACTTTGAGCAAAGGGTGTGGGGTCAGGAATTGGACCAGTCTGATGGCTCTTCTCTCAGTGCCACCTCTGTGCGTGGGCACTTGTGGCACAAACAGGAAACTGTTGATTTTTGATCTTCTGGCTCATTGCAATGAGTATGATGAGGTCAGGAAACACCACAGAACAGCAGAGTGAACAGCCAGGCTGAGGATGAAGTTGAGGTGGGGAGGATGTGGTGGTTTCTTTAGTGGTCGCAACTCGCTTAACTCCGCCTTTTCCAAAGGAAAGCTCTGTTACACACTGGCACTTCCAAAGTAGGTGCCAGCCCGTCTTGTTTGTGACTGTGACAATGTGCTTGGCTCTGTGCATCTGCAACAGAAGGATGGAGGAACCTCCAGTCTGGCTGACTGACCTGTAAGAGCTTGTAGGACCATTCCATGTCGCTCATACCAATGAGAACATTATCTTGGATATTCTTAAGCCGAGTGCTTCCTCGGCTGTGGCCTTGATAGAGTGACCAGCAGCGTTTCAGTTTACTCTGGTGATTCACTTGCCATTCATCTTCGCTCACTGGTAATTGAACAGAAAATGTTATCATGGAAACCATTGAGCAGAAAGATAAAAGGGAAGTGAAGGATGGTGTGTTGTTTGGTTGGTTTTTCTTTGCCCTTAGGCTCATTGCTCCCCAGTCGCTCTTTGCGTGCAGCCTGGCTCTTCCCAGTTGCAGCACAGCCCGTTGGATGGTTTCTGTGACCCCTGTGCTGAAATGCTGCTTCTGCTGAGACTCGACACTAACCTTGGGTGAGGATGCTTTGAAACTGGTGAATCTGGGAGTTAAAAGAAACTCGTTTTCTGGAGGTGCTGTGCCGTCTTGTGTTGCTTCATCAGCTCTGATCACCAAGCAATGCTTTTTTAGCAGGAGAGAGCAATGTCTCTTCTAATGGCTTTTGCTGCACTGATTGTGCTGACTCAGTGATCCAATCTACAAAGTTAATTGGAGAGAGACAGTAAATTGGGTGGAATTTGAAGGATTTTAGTGTTCTAAACCTCAGCCCCTCAGGCTTCACGCAGAATGAAACACATAATCAGCTTTCAGTAAGCACTAGTTTTCATTAATCATAAACTGTAGGCAAAGTTGGAGCTTGCAAATTTAGGTCTTTTATTGTTGTTTTATGTTAATGACTATTATCTCTTTTTCCTATTGTATATTACTCTCTCAGCAACTGTGTTAGCACAGATGGCTAAAATCCCTAGCAGAGAAGTAATCAGCATTTGTGAACATGATGCATTCAAAATAAATGACAGAGGAGGAAAAATGCATTGCTCTAGAAATTAGGAAGCAGATTAAACTATAATAATGCATGTAAACACATCCAGGGTAGCAGGCTGCAGCTTTGTTGTCAACACGGCTCTGCCTTCAATATATGTAACCTTCTGCTGAATTTATTGACGGGGCAGGAAGCAAGTAAAATTAAAATTGGAGAGCAACTGGTTTTATACCCGTAATTTGGAATGTTGTTTTCTTAAAGCCTAACAAGATATGATATAATTGGCACAGATTAGATAGTACAGGGGAGACAAAGGATGCGCTTCCCTACAAATCCGAATTATCACATTTGAACTGAAATGTGGGTAAAAGTTACAGCCATTCACAAACCCTTCCCTTTGATCAACATGTGCGATACAGAACAGGAGTCATTTAAACTCACCATATACAAGTGCCTTGTGGCTGATTTCTTCACGTTATAAGGTCTATGTTACAAAGACAATTCCTGAATGAGCAAGTGAAATTCTTCTAACCTCTCATCTTCTCTTTAGCTTTGTTAGCCAGGGCTGAAGTTAAGTGCTAAAGCTGAATAGCTGCTATAAACTGTGGGCTCAATCTAAATGTCATTAAAGCCTAAAGCTAACGTGTGTTTTTCTTAAGAGCCTGCAGTTTTTCTTTTTTTTCCATCACTTTCCATGGTGGATCTCTCAGCCTGCTTCCCTCAGTGTGTGTGCTGGTCACTGTTGGGTATGGAAATGATCTCAGTGTGGTTGGCCTGGAGAGTGCAGGCAACGAGTCAGCAAGGAGACACTGGGCAAGAAGAGTGGCAGGAAAGCCAGACTCTTCCCCAGGGAGGGGAATGAAACCTGGCTGCTCAGATTTGTGTTCCTGTCTAATAAATAGCAATCAAAGCTGTTACAAGCATTGACTTAGCTTCCTTCTGACATTTGTTGCCACTTGTCTGTCATGGTGACAGCTGGAAGGTGGTGCACAGGGAAGTTTTAGCTCTTGGGGGTGAATGTGCTGCTCCCTCCTTGGAGTCCTGTGGCTGCTGCTCTGGAGAGGACGATGGATTGTCTGTTGATGAGTCACCATCCAGTGGTGCATCCCAGCCTGAGTCTTAGAGAGTACGGGGAGTGGAATGCTGTGAGTGGGGAGGGGAGGGGACGGCTTCATTTGGAGCGCTGAACTTTGTCATGGACAAATGCTACAACTCTCCTTTGCTTACATATATATTGGTTGGAAAGTTTACGGCCTTTCCTCACCTGTCCCCCTCTTCCCTTCGCTGCTCAGCTGATGGGAAATATATTAAGAGCTTCACTTCTGTGGGTAAAGAAATTGAGACTTCAGGTTGACTTTCAGAACTACGAAGTTGTGCTGTGTTTATCTCGGGCTGCTGAACTGCTCTTCTGAATGCACGAAAGGAGATGTGAAATGTTTTGGAGTTAAGGCTTGAGCTTCCCAAAGTTGCGTATTAAAAATATGTCATTGTCGTGGCTTTTTCTTCTGCCTGTCAATGGGAGATGACAGCGTGTCCTTGTAGGTGAAAGCTGTCTAGCAGGCATATTTTACTCCAGGAGCACTGTTTTTGCTGTGGCATCAGGCTGCTGGTTTGAGTTCTACCTCGATGTTTTGAGTATTCTTTTCCTTCCCTTGGTTTTTAGGGAATCGTACTTGAAATGCTCATGCTGGTTTGTACTGTTTAGACTGGTTTATATCCAGTAACGTCTGGCCTAGAGGAGAGAATCAATCTGACTGGTTTTGTTCTTGCAGATCTCTGTAAACTATGTAATTGAGGAGTGAGCAGAAAAGGACTAACTCTAGAAACTTCAGGGTTTCAAGGTCATTTCAAAAGCGCAGTGTTCAGTATTCATCACTGTATCCTCCTGACCTCTTCCCCACCAACACCCAAACCCATTATCCTGCAGCAGAGGTCTTACAGCTGCTTCTGTGAGTGCTCACTGGAGTCTCCCCGGTCTCTCTGGAGCTGTCGCACCTCTGGAACACTGAACTGCCATATGCCATGTGAAAGAGTTAATGGGGGTACAAAAGAGGGGATCAGTTTGCCTCGTTGGCTTTGGTAATGGCGAGTTTTATAGGAATTATTTCTCTAGCAGACACCACTTCTTTGGGTTTTTTTGCTGTTAATCAGCACTCAAATTCCTCTACTTGAGAGTTGTTTTCCAAGAAACTAAAGAAGAAGAAGAAAATAATTGGGTTGGAACTAGATGATCTTTAAGGTCCCTATCAACCCAAACTATTCTATGATTCTGTCATTCTGTGATGACTATAATTTTACTAAATGATATCTTATAAAATACTGGGTTTTAGTAGTCATCCTGTGTAACAGGAATTAAACAAGTGTTTGTCATTTTGCTCTAATTGATGTTAAGCCGCAGTCATCCTCTCTTTTAAATAATGGGATTGAATTTGTTTTTTTAATTCCAAACTCTGTTGGCAACTCACTACCAGAAGTTTTATTTCCAAAATGCGTGTTATGGCTTAATTCTCTCTTCTGGATACAGGGAAGAAATTCCCAGGGTGTGGGGCTGTTGCAGCTCTGTCATACATAAAAAGAACAGCTGTGTTGTTGATCTTTTTCTTTCTAAAACCCTTTCAAGGCAAGCTCTGTCTTCCCTCATGCCCACAGCAAGTGCTTTGTGGGGTCACTGTGTGCAGAGAGGTTCTGCAAATAGATGTTTGTGAGTCCGAAGCCATTATTTACTGGCTAAATGTGCAGTAGAGAGCTGGAACTGATCTGATGCTGTGCTGACCATCCCAGTGAGGCGGTGGGTGAGCTGTCCCTGGGAAACCTACCGGGGCTCAGGGCAAGTCAACCTCTGTTTCTGGAAACAGCCTCAACCTTCTTGCTGTTTGATTGCTGTCTTCCACTTTGACGTTAGTTTTCATAGCTTCTTATGCTGGTGTTTTTCCTCTTGGATTCAGGAGGCACTATCACTGCCTCAGCAGCCGCACCTCTGTCTGTGATTTCTACCTCATTAACCTGCTTGTTGTCTCTAGTTTCCCACAGATCTTTCTCACACCTTAGCAGTCTTCTCAAGCATGTGAGACAAGGTTGCACTACTGATCTGTGTCAGAACCAACCCGTAGGTCTCGGACACCTATGAGTGAGCGGGACTGTGTATTTCCAAACACAAAAGTTCTTGACGGCTGCACCTTCCCCTCCGCATGTAGGGTTTCTCCACAGGCGAGTACTTTTGTGCGTTTCCTATTTCAAAGTGATAGCTTTGAACAAATTCTGCTGCCTGAGATACCGGGGCTGTGAAAAGGCAACTGTTTTCATTAAGAAGTTAGTCGGAGCTTTCTCTGAGTTTCTTGTTGCGTTACCTGTCACAGAAGGGCTCTTAAGAAATGAGAACAGCTTTTAGACTGAAACTCGCTGGGGTAAGGCATGCCCTCTGACCGATCTTTATTCTCAGTACTTTGTTCGAAGTCACTATCCCCATGGCTTGTCCCTGTCTCTAATAATACTTCCTTGAAAACTGGTTAATAATAAAGTAGGTATGGAGGTACATGAACTACGATTTGCATAGAACTACATCTCCTTCTTACGTTGAGGATTCCAGAACTGGACCCACTACTCCAGATGGAAGTGTCTTCTGACAACCTTCACTGTCTGTTACAGCTTCTCTGAATTCAGTTATCAACCACATCTGTTTAATTGGGTCATGTTAATTGTGTACAACACACATGCAGATGTAGCAAGCTGAATATATAATCTATAGACGTGTCCTCAGAACTCCTGAGAGCCATTTTTGCATTCTGGTACCAAGCTGGATTACAAACGACTTGAGGAGAAAAAACCCAACTTGCTGATTTTTTTAAATTGTTTTTTCCTTAAAACTTTGATTGAATGTCTGACATTGGAAACCTTTTCTTTTTGAGATTGCAGATGCTTTTTATGGAAACCTTGTCCGACCACTTATCTGCTCCTTGGCTTTCAGGCCATTCAGGACAGGATACCCGCTCTTGGCTTGGCAGCCTGCGGACGTGTTATGGTGTTGTGAAGCGACGCTTAGTCAGTGGAAATAAATACGTAGAGTCTGACCTAGAGAGGCCGTGTGCATAATGAATGGCAGTTTATTCAGCAGGATTTAAAGGCAGGAGAGAAGATGGCAGCTTTGGCTTGTACTTGGGCATTCTGGGCTGGTCACAGTTACTGTAGCAAGGAAATTCTCCAGATGCTTTTAATGAGGGCTATTAATTCTGTGCTCTCTAATGACATTAATTGTCCGGTACAGAACACAAATGAGTTGCCCTGCGAGATCAGGTTCATGGCTTGTTACAATATGTGTGAAATATTTTTTGTCATTTATGCAACTGCTTTTATTTTTTGAGTTGTTTCTTGCTGCTAATGGTCTGAAGCACCACACGAACACAGCAGACCCTGCCGTGTGCGTCAGCAAGTTATGCAGAGATTCACGCACATTAATGCCGCTACGCAGAGCGGAGAGTCAGCGTGCATGGATGCTCGCCTAACTTTGCCATCGCATTTTGTATTGTGTCACTGAACTCGCTCATGGGATGCAGTATTTATGGAAATAATTCATGGAATCTGTGAGAAACTTCTCCCCTTCATCATGGAATTTGTAACCAAAACTTGTGGTGAAGGAATAACTGTTCATCAAAGCATCTTTTGACAGCACTGCTTCCCTTACTCTTGTGAGAAAGATGTTTTTATTGTTATTTTTATTTAAGTTTCAGCGCAATGGGGTAAAGGAGACCATTTTTACCTTGAGGCGCACAAAGTATTGCTTCAAAACCCTTCTGTGGATGCTGCTCTGCTAATTATAGAGCGAGCCAGACGCTCTTGGACCAAAAGTGTGTCTGCCCTTCTCAGAAAAGGTCAGGATGAAGCTGTGTCGTTAGCTGTATGAAATTGAATCCCCACAGAAGAGCGGTTTCAGAAGGGCTCTCAGACTTCTCAGATCAAATTGCCAAGAGGCAGAGTATTGTGGACTTTTAAGTGTTGTGCGCGGCGCTTTCCTAGGCAGTCTAATGCTTTCTCTGGATGAAAGGAGCCCTCTTAAAGTGGTGGGGCAGAGTAGCTGGCATCACACACCACTGCGAGGTGGAGCTGGCAGAGCTGCCGCACCAACTCCTGGGAGAAACATGTAGTTGGGAACCTGGATTGAGGATTTTTTGGTTTGGTGTTCTTTTTTTCCTTACAAGTATAATTGGTGTTATTTTTTCTATAAGCTTATGTATTCAGTGTAAACCAAAGAGAAATTGAATAGCTCTTAGGTGTGTGTCAGTGGCCTCTGGTTGGTTTTAGAAGTATCAGTCTGGTTTGGAAAGTCACTCATGTTGTACTGGGTGCCTGTAACATCTGGAGGGTTATGGGTTTTCTTTCAAGTGTTGGGAGTTTTTGGAGGGGCTTGTGTGAGATTCCTCCTCCATGTCTGACTGGGAATAAAAGCAGGGGCAAGGACTGGTAGTTCTCTCACAATTGTGCTGAATAACAGTTGGGTGGGTTTTTTGTGTAAAAGTATAAAATAAGAAGCTTCTTCACTCATGTGAGCAGGAGCCTTCCTCTTGAAACATTGGAGCAGGTTGTGTTTTTTTTTAAATTTAAAAACAGAAGTGAGACAAGGGAAGGAAAAAGAACCCCGCAGGAGAGGCTTATGCTTCTTTCCACTCTTCTCCAACAACTGAGTAATTATGGAACTAACACAGGGTGTTAGTGAACAACTAAATTATCACTTTGAAAATGTGAGAGAAGTTCCACACCTAAAAATGCTTAATTCCCCTTTTCAAGCTGATCCACTATAGACTGGGGAGGAATTTGTCTTTTAATCGCTCCTAATGCATGAGAAATGTAAATATCCATGCAGTCAGACAGAATTCTATTAACGTGATGCGCTGATGGGAAGGGGAGCCCTAGAATTGAGTCTGTAGAAACTGTGGCTCAGGTCACAAAAAGTTAGAAGTCAAAAATGTTCAATACAAATATCTCGGCATATCTTGTTTTAATTCGTTTGGGGTTTTTGTTCATGCGGGATCCAGATGTCTGATCACACCAAAGAGGGGGGTTTTGCTTCTGTTTAGACCCTGGCTGTATCAGCCCAATTAAAATGGGGTTTAGTCTTCGGCCCAGAACTCTCTCTTAACCGTTTGATCGTAGCTCTTAACAAAAATAAACAAATTATTGAAAGAGCAGTGAAGGAAATTCCTTGTTGCGTATTGTGGATGCAGTGATGATGAATCTCGCTTCGAGGACTCCCCAAGGGCTGGGGGCAGTAGGAAAACTTCAGACAGCTACAGGCAGGAATGCGGCTGCCTACTGCAACCACTTAGTGATTATCTATTCTACAACAGATAATCTCTTTGATTGTTTGGTAGTCCTAAAATACAAGAGTTTGTGGTTTATTCCACAAGTGGGAGATTTGAGCTTAAGAGCCAGCTAGACTGACACGCTGCTGACAGAAATTATTTGAGAGTGATTTAGTGGAGCAGAATAGCCTAAACTGACATCATATGAAGAATGAAGTATTTTGAATTGGCAAGCCGCTCAGGAAACGTTAGTTCAGAGGAAGCTAAGCAGTCTGTTAGACTACAGCTGCCTAATTATGACTCTCAAGAAGCAAATCTTTGAAATCAACATCAGTGTGAAACCGACTGTTCAAGATGCTCTGCAGTTCTTTGTAGGTAAAATAGTGTGTATGCCCATCTCGCTGTGTAATCTTAATAAGATCTTGCTTCAAACACTTGGGTTTAATAGTGTCACACGGTGGATGTGAAAGCTGCCTTCAGAACTTCTGCGACCTCCTTGAAATGATATGGGATGGGATATTGTTAAGCCTCTCCTGAAACGGTGTTAAATATGTATTGGTTCCTGTGATGGGCTTAACCACATGAAGGAGAGATGACAAATCAATCGGGTAATTCCAAGTGCGTATTAAATTAACCTCTACTTGCTGAAAGCCTCCCTGAGAAGCTGTTAGCAAATTCAGAAGAAATGTCTAAACACCATTTAATCACAAATGTATGAGAGCAGGAAATCCCCCTTGTATGTATTATTTCTGATATTCAGCCAATATATTTTAGTCTGGGTTCGTAGGATTCAGTCTGTTTTTCACAGCATTGTGTAACTACCTGTAGGTGTGCAGGTCTTTTAGTGTTTTGTTGCTTTGATTTGGGGTTTTTTCCACTTAGTAGTGAAGTCTGTTGTGCTTTGGTTTGTTCAAAGTGCTTACAGGAGTGTTAGCGCTTAGTTTAATAGATCATTATGGATGTGTTTTCCTCCTGGGTGCAGGGGAGCCAGTGGACTTGCTTCCACAGACACTTCACCAGAAGAGAACATCTTTTGGAGGTGAAGAGAAATTGTTCTCTGTCTCTGCTTATCTGTGGATCTCGGGGTGACAGGCAGTGGCTGGAATTTGATGAAGCCACATGTAGGTCCTGGGTGGTCAGGGCTGGTGTGGCCTGTGCAGGTTACTGAGTGACACTGGCTGGACGACCGTTGTTTATTGAAGTGGTACTTCCCTAGAAGGAAAGTTGCGTTACTTATTCTATGTCCTGGTTAGGAAGGTCTCTCCTGTATGTCAGCCCTCATTGTTGGGAAAGAGGTGGCTTCTGCTTCATGCAGCGTGTGTGGATCTCTGTTCTCTTCCATGTCAGTGCAATTATCTCCATCTTCAGAGATGGAAAAGTGAACAAGCTTGTCTCTCTGATATGGCCAGAGGTGGTGGTTTCCTTTATTTGCAGTTAAGAGTCTGGATAATCATCCATGTTCTTCTAAATAAAAGTGCAAACTGCATGAAAAGCCAGGTACACGATCAATAACATCACATGTACCAGTGAGTGGCTCAGGACAGACTGGGAGCTGAGCAGGAGGAGCCTGTTGTGTGGGTCTGCACAGGTATGTGGTCAGAGGAAGAAATTCAGGGTGTATTAATGAGAGAGAAGCTGACTGGTGGATAGAGTCCACTTCTCTTTCACCAAACTGCAGCCCCTAAGAGAAAAGAAATAGCACAGGTACACAGAGAGCGCTCGGGAGAGGATCTCATCAGCACTTCTGCAAGTGCTTCACGCTGACGGAGGCTCCAGCTCCCACATCGTGTGAGCTGTACGCAGGCGCCCAGCGGACAAGGAACAGTTTTGCTGTTTGTAACAGCTGTGGGCAGCTCCACTGGCAATTAGTACCTCCTTGTTAGGCCTTAATCAAGGAAAAGTCTTTTTCTGCTAAAGTAAAGGTATACAATGTTTACGAGAGGGACAAAACAAAGGAATCGCCCACTTGGATCAGAATTTTGCTGATCTTGACTTGCCCCAGAGCAGCAGGAGTGGGAGCATTCTTGGAGGCTTTGAAAGCGCTTGACCTCTTAGGATGAATTTCACAAGTAGTTCCTGAAAGCCTGAATGGCTGGGATAAAGCAGAAGAGAAACATGAAGTGAAAGACAAAACAGCTATTTTCAGTAGAAGCAGAAGTAGTCTAATTGCATTTTCTTTTCTTCACTGTGGTAAACACTCAGGGCCAGAGAAATTAAGCTCCATTGTGTGTGTACCTGTGTGGCATCTTAGCAACTAATTGTCGTGACAACAGGAGACAACTTCAAAATCACAGTGATGTGAAGAAAAATTTCCAGCCTTCTTCTTGAACTGATGCCCGTAATATGTCATGTAAAAATGCTGCAGAAGAATACAGTCCCATGCAATCCAAATGAATTGTCTACTGCAGAGATTGAACATGGTAGCCAGGTCTGTGGGTTGGGTTGTGGTTTTTCATTGCTGAGTGTAAGCCAAGAGGATGATTTTCTTGAGCTGTTTAAATTTTGCCTCTGCATAAACCCGGCTTTGCTTGAGCTAATGATAGAGAAGGATTTCTGCCAGAACTGGGTTAGCCTTTTCTTTGTCTAATTACTTATTTTGCAGATTTCTATTGTCATGTGGCAAATTATTGGTCACGCTGAATCCACACGGGCATAAATAATTCTCTGGCATCTTGTTTCCATACAAGCCAGCTGTTTGAAAATTGCAAACCACAAAGATCCCCTTAGTTTATTAGTTGGAGCTTCCGCACACAGGCTCTGTGGCTACCCTTTAATTAAGGGAGGGAATTGAACCAACCGCGTGCATTCTGCTGCGTTCCGTACCTAACAGTCCACAACTATCTTTTGTTCCAAGATTACACTGAAAGCTGGATTTCTTGTTTAGCTTTCTAAGCAAACTATGCTCAGAATTAGAAAAGCAGGAAGAAGCCAATAAGACGTCAGAATGTTGGATTGGCTGTCCTCCATCCAGACATAATCTTGGTGTTCAAAATAAATCCATGTTTTGAACCAGTTAGTAGTTGATAAGGGGTTATTCACCCCTCTGTATGGCTAGGAGGGAGTTAAAGAGGGACGAAGTGAGCTCTTCAGCAAGATCTTTTTCAGCAATCTAAATTGACTGTCACTCCAAATTTCCTCGGAACAGAATTTCTGAGTACATGTCATAGCTTGGAACTGGCAGTGGCACCAAAATTATGACTGTGAAGGCAGGGGAGAATGAAGAGGTGTTTGTTTAGAGCTTAAGGCTTGGCTTCACGGTCTCCTGTGAGTAACTGCCATTAAGTATATAAAGTAAATATACAGATAACAGAATTAGTTCTTCACTCCTAGCAGCTACCCATTTTTCCCACATGCAGTTAGCAGCCAGAGGTCACTCTGTGATTGATTGGGGTTATTTTTCCTAATATGAAATGAGTATAAACTTAAAACATTTAGAGTTCAGCTTTAAAGGAAGCTGAGACTTAAAATATAAATTGTATGTAGTGAGAACACATCATTTGGTTCATAAGAATAGGAAAAAATACTTTTCCCTACTGCTGAGATCACACAGATTCCTGTAAAAGGCATTGATGCACCAAAAAAATTTATGGCTTTTATGAAGAATGAAAATAAAATCACTTAAATGTCATTCCCTTCTACCGGATTATTGATTTTTATTATAGAGAGCTCTCAAAAACACCCACTGTACCCTGGTGCTTTGGGGTTCTTTGTTTGCAATATATGCAGTCAACTGAAACTTAACTTCTAAAAATCATCAAAATCTGTGTGACGCTGTATTTGGGAGGGAGAATTAGTAACAGATCTTATGTAATGGAGAAAACCATTGTAATTAAGCAAGCATCCAACTTGAAATGTCCCCAGCGGGCACCCAGCTGCTCGTGCAGTGGAGTGATCTGGTGAGATCTGTCCTCTAACCCTTAAACCTGGAGCAAGTTTAAATCTGCACCACAGTTCTTCAGGTTAGTTGCCATGGCAATTTCTGTCACTGATTTAGGGGATGAGATTTCTATGGAAACGGTTTTTCTGTAGTCTTTTGCTCTGAGTGTTGTCATCCACCTCCTAAATAACATTTCAGGCCATTGGCTACATTCAACCACGGTTATCTCAGATATGATGGGTTTCTGGCAGCTGGCTGGGTTCTGTCTTAGAAGTTGTTCTTCCTTTTAAAGGTTCCCCTTGGTTTAGGAGGTGGTGAGAGTAAAGATTAGAGTGTATGCTGGCAAGTTCACACCGTTCTCACAGATTCCTTCATGGAAAGGTGGTAACGTGCCTGCACGGTTCTGCAGAAGAACCATGGGAAATGAGTAAAACCACTTTGTTATGACTCACTGAGCTGCTGTGCTTGTGGAGGGCAATTCAGTGCCTAACGGGGCACCTTTGCAGTGGTCTCTGGAGGGCAGCAGGGCAACTCAGGGTGCCATTTAGGGCCTTTTTCATGCCAGTACTGGAACTGGAAATGAAATACGATTGCAAGAAGGGTAAGTGATGTGAAGGTTGAGAGGAGGATGGTGTGGCCTGGATGGCACCAGCAGTGAGAGCTGCCAGTTGACAAACCCATTCAGTCCCAGCTGACGTCAGTGAGCTCTGCTCTGAACTATCAGTAGTACCAAAGAGGCACTGGGGGACCTCTGGAAGCTCTGCAGGAGCATGTTTGTGTTGCTTTCTGAAGTGACGACTAAATCTGTTGATAGGTCAGGATTTACCTGGGTATAGGAAAACAATCATGACAAAAATCCATTTTTAAGATTTGTCTTAGTGTCATTTCAAGCAATGGTGATTCCGTCCACTGATTCTGTCTTCCGATTACACAGTACATTAGCTTTGCAACATCTAAGTAAAGCTTGTTTTTAAAGACTTACCACAAAATTGTGGAATGGTTTGGGTTGGAAAGGACCTTCAAGGTCATGCAACGTGTAGATGACACTAGGAGCTCACAAGAAAGTTGGAAAGCGAGGAGTATAAAACAGTATCCAGGTGTAACTTGCCTTTTTGTGTGTGTCTGTGTGTGTGACCATACCTTAATTATTCTAAAAAAAGGGGAAAGAAAGTGTACCTGACCCTGTTTACTGGAGAGAAACTGGAGTTCTGGCAGCACTCACTGGGACTGTGGTGAGCATTCGGGGAGGAACGTGACTGATTTCATGCCCTGGGCAGCTTGGAGCATGCTGATGCCCTGGCTGTTTTATTCACCCCTGATGTAGTATCATTTGGTGTTCCTCGTCCTTAAAGGTGAGGAATAAGGTTCCTTCTTCCTTAGTTTTTGTGGTAGTTTTGATGATGTTTGTGTCAGCCTTTTCTTGAACTGCTTGTGCTGCTGCTGTTTAGTTCTTTAATTCCTGCCTTTTGAAAGATGATTGCCACGGGTGTGTAGTGTTGTCCAGCGCTAACTGTATGAGTATTTCATCATTATATATTATTATATTACTTATATTAAATTTAAAAATATTGCAATTCATTTACAAAAGTAGTGTAGGAGTTCCATGTTGCCACCTTTAGCACGTGTGGTGGAATTGAAGAGAAGCTTCGTGGGCCTGGACATGAAGATGAAACCCTGTCTTGGGCATCTTCATGTTCAGATGGTGCCTGTGTCCGTATTGGAGGGGACACTTTCATGTATTTATTTTATTTCAGTGTTGCAGGGTACGAGCTAGGGCTGCTGAGCTCAGTTTCTGTTAAGAAGCATACGTGGTCCCATAGTCGGGAGTTTGATCTGCTGTGCTCTTCCCCTGTTGCTTTCGTTGTGTGTGTGCAGACCCAAAGTGGCAGTCGAGATGCTGAATGTGTTTGGAACACATAACAAAATACATATGCTTCGTTGTGAAAGCAGCTTTTTGTTCCTTTATGTTAACAGGCAGCATGTTATTCAAAACAAGTAGGTTCAGAGCAAAACGTCATCTTTTCAGAATGTAAAATGAGGAGACTGACTTTGGAGTCAGTGTAGCAGCACAAGCCTCAGCAAATGGAACGGAGACGCCAACTGGTGTCACTGTAGATTGTTCCAGATGCAAACAGTGTGAGGGAAAAAGGCATTCTGAAATTTCAGAGTCTTCATTCTGCCTTATAATTTGATCATAAATAGAAACAGAGCTTCAGATTGAGGATAAGCATCAGAAATGAAACCCTCTTATCTAAAAGTGGAAGAAAGTAAAAAGAGAAGAGTATTCATTCTTCTTTATCTTCATCATTAACTGAAATATTACCCTCCGGGGCTGGAGCATCTCTGCAGTGAGGACAGGCTGAGAGAGCTGGGGTTGCTCTGCCTGGAGAGTAGAACACTCCAGGGAGAACTTAGAGCACCTTCCAGTGCTGAAAGGGGCTGCAGGAAAGCTGGGGAGGGGCTCTGGATCAGAATCAGGGAAGGCAGGGACAGTATGAGGGAAAGGGTTTGAAGCTGCAAGAGAGGAGATTGAGATGAGATCTTAGGCAGAAATGTTTTGCTGTGAGGGTGGGGAGGCCCTGGCCCAGGTTGCCCAGAGCAGGGGTGGTTGCCCCATCCCTGGAGGGGTTCAAGGCCAGCTTGGATGGGGCTGGGAGCCCCTGATCCAGTGGGAGGTGTCCCTGCCCATGACACGGGCGGGACTGGATGGGCTCTAAGGTCCCTTCAGACTCACATCATCCCATCATTCTGAGATTCATTCATTTAAAAGCACAGTCCGCATTCGCTTGGATAGAGCCTCACTGAGATGGGGGAAAAAGTCTCTATTGTTCTGGCTGAGGTCCTCCTCCTGTCGCCCTACCAAACCCCTCTGCTGTTCTTATTTACCTTCCTCAAACTTTACGGGTTTTTTTAAGTAATGGTAATATTTATATTTTTTAATGATCTGTGTTTTAATGACGTTTCATTTATATGATTCAATGTGGTTACTTATCTCATTGTTACGTAAAAATATATTTTTCTTCTTACATAGCACAATTTGCAGGCAGATTTGAGTAAAGATGCTCTGGCAAGGGAAGATGCACAGAAAGTATTTCAGATTCGTTAACAGCATCGTGGTCACTTCTAGGATTACGAGGGGAAAGCTGAGGTTTGTTGGAAGTGTGAAATAGCATTTGGTGTCTTGACCTATAAGAAAAGTAAATTTAGTGAAGATAGAATCATAGAATAACCAGGTTGGAAGAGACCCAACCATAAGATATACTGTATTTCACATTTAAGCATTTTAACTGGGAGTTTCAGCAAGAAACACTGATCTTGTAAGGTGGGTTTGAAAAAGCCTGAAGGGCAAAGAAAACCCCAAACTCTGTTGTTGAAAGAGAGCTGAAACCATACAGACTTTCTCAAGGGGTCAGTGTTCAGGTCCCGGTCAGAGCTGCAGGTTAGTACAGAGAACTATTGGAACCTGCATGGAGGGGTTTGTTCTGTTCCACTGACAGGACAGGGCTGCTCAGAAGTGAAAGGTAAAGCAGTGGTTATGATGCCACTCATGAGTGACCTGGCTTCTTACAGCTCCCGTACTTTTTAAATACGTCCCTTCTGGGAATTGTTGCTATGACTTAAGAGGCTCTTGTAAGTCAGGGGTTGAATAGGAGGGAGACCGTAAGGGATATGGTAGCCTCTCTGTCTCAGTCCTTGATGGAATATAATGAAAAGACCCAATTTGCCAACTGTTAATAGACATTTCAGCTGGGAGAGAATTGTTTTTAATCAGAGGCAATAAGATACTCTTTCATTTGGGCAAAGCTGTATCCTAACAGTTCTGAAATTGTAATTTAGACAAAACTCTGTATTTGCCTATACACGGAGCTGTGCTTGATCTTAATATTGCAAACTGTGCATTTCCTGTGAGAAAAGAATGTTTAGGGTGCATGAGCTGCAGTGAGGGCTCTGTTAGGAGCCCTAGTGCTGATGCGTTTGGTCCCTTCATGGGTTTTTAACATGAATGTAAAAAATTATTCATTCCTGAGATAGCGTGCAGAATAAATCCTGGGGTGGGGGAAATTTGGCAAGGCTGAAATTGTCAGTAGTGTGGTAGAGAGGAAGTGAATCCCTAAATCTTTCTGTACTGAGTGTGGATTTTCTCCTCAAATCCTCTCTTCTGTCCTTCTCAGGCAGAAAGGAGAGGAGATGCTGGGTGTTCCTCTGCTTTCAGGCCTCCTGAAGCAGTTGGTTGCTGAAGGCTCAGAAGCTGCCCAGCTGCGGGGGCTGTGTGGGCAGGGTAGAAATAAAGGGTGTGGAAAACAATTACTGAATGTGGCAAAGAGTTTATCAATCACTTTGACAGAAGGTGTTTGCCAGCCTGTTGTTACCAGCCTGGCAGGGCTTTGGCTATGTTCCCAACTGCTATTAGAGGATCAAATATCAGCAAGCCTCCAAAGGAACCTTTTACCACCTTCTCTGGAATAGGAATTTCTCACAGTGCGAGTACCCAGCTGCCCTGCTTTGTGCTTTTGTCACCTGGGAATTGATTTGCTGCCAATTAAGCTACAGAATCATTTATATGCGTCCAGCAACAGGAGGTAGGTCAAGAGGAATAACAGAAATATTAGCAGGCAGGTCTTGCTGTAAGAGCAAGAATTGAAGGATCGATTTATATTTTCTGTGGATGAGGAAACAGTGGGTACTTGTACATTTGTGTGAAGTACTCGGAATAATCTTAGTGAATTTCATCTGTAAAATTAAAGATAAGGTATTTGCATCCATTTCTGTAGCCCTCAGTGGAAAGGCTTGTGTGCTGCACTGGGTGCTGAGGTTTCGATAAGCCTAAGACAGCAAGTCTTAAAGAGATGAGAACACAGAATTAGAAGAAATCTCAACTTGCCCCCCATCAGCATCAGTTGTCACGTAACACTGTTTTCTTGCCTTTCCAACGCAGAGGCTGCTCCAGCATGTCAGCACTCTGCTGGCTGGCAGCCTTATAATTTACAGCCCAAATGTATCGATGCTCCGCCAGCAGTCATTTGTTCATGTCCTGATATTACCTTTTCCACTCCCTGATGTTTATCTTCTTGAAGCATTTGTAGTAAGTGACCACCTCTTTTCCCGTTTTCATTTTGAGAAGCCAAAAGTCATTCTGTTTCTGCAATATTTTCTCATTACTCACTTCTGTTCTGGTGAGCTGTGGCTCCTGGTAGGACATAAATACCATGGGCAGATTGTTTGTAGGGATTTTTTTTAAGGATAATAGTGAAATCTAGCCTGCAGGGAGGGGAGAAAAATATATTTCAGATTTCATTTATGAGGTTACATTTCTTTCCTCTCCATCAAAATTCTAACTCTGGATGAACTGAGAAAGAACCCTGTGAAATGAGATTGGTGTGAGGCGGTTGTTAGCTCCTTGAACGTGCTGGCGGCCAACACAACCAGCAGTGGGGCTATGGGAGCAAAAGGCAATTGAGGTCTTTGTTCTATATGGTTGCTGTTTGAAAAAGACGTAGAAAGCACCAGATAGAAGCTGCTTCTGCATAACAGCTGCCTTTGGGAGCAGCCTGCTGTATTATCTCAGCACTGTCATCGCCCCCACACCTATTGCGAAAAGCTCAGTAGTCATAATAGAGTATTTCTTCCTGTTAATTGTTCATCCTTAGTCATTCATTACTGGAAACTATATCCCTGATGAAGCAGAGCAGTTTCAGTACATTGGAAAAGGATCTTAGACCGTCTCAGTTAGAAGAAAATAACCATCTCTTCTTAACGTAATCTGTTCTTCTGGGGTTGGTTTCTAACCTGTATTTTACATATTGACAGAATGTGGAGAATACTTGAGGAGGGGAAGAAAATTCACTTGGCAGTGGAAAAACCTGCTTGTGACAAATGCTGGTGGAGGTGCACCGTGTGGCAGAGGGGGGAGCATCCTCGGAGCAGGTTCCGGCTGACTCTGGTGTGCAGCACACGCTTACATTGCTCTTCAAAGCAATTACAGCAACGAACAGGACGGAGATACAAGTGCAGTCTCATACAGTGTATCTAGACATGATGAAGGCACCTAATTAGCAAGTACCCTTTGATTAATTAACCCTATGGAAAGCATCTGGCACTTGAGCTTAAGGTAGAGTAGAAGGACCTTGCTATTTGTCATACAAGCAGTGGGAAGACTTTCTGGAAAGGTTATTCGGAATGGTTTGCTGTAAGCAGACAGTTTTTTCGTTGATGGCTTGTAGGAAACCGTAGCCTGGGATCCTTAGCCTGTCAGGCACTTGGCTGTTTGCCGTGTGCAGTCATCCATCCCGCAGGCAACAATTAGTTTCTCCAAATGAAAACCCCCTAGGGAGATTTTATCCACAACCTGTCACCTTGGTTTTCTCGCTAGCAGGAAATTAAGGCAGAGTTCAACTGACTTGAAAAAGTTTTGGTTTAGAGCATTTGGGAACATCTAACAAATCAGCATTCTGCATACTCCCCCTTCTTTTAATTATCTCCCTTCACATGTTCCTCATAAGAAGAGGAAATACATGAGGATTTCAGTATATGTCTATCTTAATCTGACACTGCGGTTGTCCGTGTATGAAGGCTTGTACATGCTGTACTCTTTTCTTTCTTCATCCCCGAAATCTAGTTAGGTGCTCGTAACAAGGTTGTAAATTGTCTTCAGGGTGCAAGGGGGTGCGTGCTGCATTTGACATGCTTGCATGCTGCTGGCTTTACTTAGTTATTTTCGCATAAGGCAAAGTAGAAAAGTGACAAATCCATACTGGTGAGTGTCACTCTTGTCTGTTGAAGAGGATCAGGCCTCATTGAAAGAGGAATGCAGAGAATCTCCTTTGTAGGAGTGGCTGAAAATGGCGATAGGTATGTGTAAGCACAAGTACGTGATGTTAAATTGAAGCAAGTGGTGCTGCACAAACCACGTTGCCTGTGGGGTTTTAGTAGCAACTTTAAGACTTATGACAAGATATTTTGATGTGCTTTGTGTCAGGCCTAGAAGTGGATGAGAATCAATATTCATTTGATAATAATTTAAATTAATTAACATGTAATAAATCTCGTTTTAAATAAATATGAATGTGTACATACTGAAGCGTGCGAGAAGGGAATGGAGCTGGGAAAAGGGTCTGGAGCCCATGGATTCTGGGAGCTGCTGAGGGACCTGGGGCTCTTCAACCTGGGGAGGAGGAGGCTGAGGGGAGACCTCATTGTGTCCTGCAACTCCTGGAAAGGAGGTTGTGGTGAGGTGGGTGCTTGTCTCTTCTCCCAAGTAACAAACAGTAGGACCTAAAGGAAATGGCCTCAGGGTGTGCCAGGGGAGGTTTAGTTTATATATTAAGAAAAGTTTCTTTTCCAAAAGAGTTGTTTGCACTGGAATGACTGCCTGGGGCAGCGGTGGAGTCACCATCCATGGAGGGATTTGAAAGATGTGTGGATGTGGAACTTAGGGACATGGTTTAGTGGTGGACTTGGCAGTGTCAGGTTAATAGTGGGAAAAGGCCTGTAAGGTCATCTTAAATGATTCTGTGATTTCTAAAAATTTATTCGCTACACTAATAAGAAACTGAAGAGCTGCCATAATTCATATGGCATTGTCTTAATTCAGTTGTTAAGGCGTCACTGTTGCATCTGGAATAACTGTGCTGCCAGTCACCCCAGGGGTTATTGGCTGTAAAAGAGGGATAATTGAGGCTATCAAAGCCCTCGGACAGTTTTTTCTAACTCAGATGGTGATACTGCCGATTTCTGGCAGGCTGTACTGAGAACATACTTACCTCTCTGAGCTGCTCTTGAGGAGCACTTCAAAACTGGTTTGCAGAAACCACCTTTCATAAGAAAGTCTTCCAAGCTTATTTGCATTTAATATTTGTAAAATATTTTGAAATTTGGAAGGCAAATACTGTGGCAAGAGTCCAGTGTGAGGTAAATACACACTTAGTATTTTCTTATGCACTGGTGTTAATTTTTCATGGGTTTGCTTTTCGAAGGAAGAGCAGCAGTATGTGTGTGTGACCCATGGAGTTCTTGTCCTGTTCCATACCCTTGCCTTCATCCCACTCCCACATATCCTGGGATGATGGTGAATCTTGCAGTTGCTTGGTCTGTGCAGATACCCATTAGCCATGGACTTTGTAGGAAAGCCCACTGAGGCTTCTTGGCGTTTCAGTAAGAGACAGTTTTGCCGTCTCATCGGTTTTGCTGGCCTGTGATTCTAACCTTGTGCCAAAGCTGTTATTGCTGCATAAATTATCGAGAACATGTTGTTGCTTCAGCTCCTCAAAACCCCATAATTGCAAATGCCAGACACTTAATTGAAGCAACACTTGAAAGAAAGCAGTCACCTCCCCAAATCTTTTTCATAACAGCGTCATTCAGAACAGTTTCTGAAAACGCAAAGAGCTTGTGTCAAGCTTAGCTGTGTGCAAGCTTTGCTTGGATGATATCATTAACCTAGNGTTATTGCTGCATAAATTATCGAGAACATGTTGTTGCTTCAGCTCCTCAAAACCCCATAATTGCAAATGCCAGACACTTAATTGAAGCAACACTTGAAAGAAAGCAGTCACCTCCCCAAATCTTTTTCATAACAGCGTCATTCAGAACAGTTTCTGAAAACGCAAAGAGCTTGTGTCAAGCTTAGCTGTATGCAGCTTTGCTTCGATGATATCATTAACCAATTTTTATTTTTAATGGGAGCAAAATACGATCATTGGAAGTACCTCTGTCACATAAAAAGGATTATCAAGCAAGTCGATGCCCTATAGTTTTGTGTGGATTGTCTGCAGGTTTTTGTGTGTTATTTGCTAGATCATGCTGAAAGAATGGTGCTTTCAGGCTTTGTAGCACGCTGCTTGTTTTCTTACCAAGTCCTTATGCTTGTGCCCAGCCGATACCCAGTTTTGATGCCACCAGCTTCTTTGTGGCAGTTCCCTGCGCTGGCCTGGCAGAGGTTATTCACACACTTGGAGTCCTAGGACAGGTCACGTACCCTCACATTTAAGTAAAAGTGTGAAAGTGTAGTGGCAGGTGCTTGGTGATCAATGTTGAAGATCAGAATGGAGCCCCTTTTGTGTTTATCATTATGACACACAGTGTCCTATGGAGACGTTGATACAGAAGTCAGTTTGCTCTCAAGCAAACAATAGGTCAAAAAATGAAGGCAGGCACAGTCTGACCCAATTCAAAGTGAGACCATCGTGCATTTAACAGTTTTGCTCAACTGTAGATAAGAAATACTTCAGGAAGAAAGTAGATTCATGAATTGCTGCTCAGCATCGCTTGTGGCTTCTTATTTGTTTGTGGCAGGATTTATCCTGCAGTATGGCAAAAGAAGCTTCTATCACTCATTTTTGGATGAGTAGAAATATACCGTGGTTTTGTTTCTTTTCTCAGCTGAGGATTTTTTTCACTGTGACCACAGCTCTGAGGGGTGGTGATGCTAAAGCTGCACGCACAATGCAGGGAGGGTGCCAGAGCCAGGTGGGGTTCGTGGTTCCCAGTGTTATGAAGGCATTGGTGTAGTGTGGTCTGTGCATTGTAGTGGCCTAGACTGGGTCAGAAACCAGAGAAACTGCAGAAATAACACAGCTCAGGATATTTTGCTTTCTCTGAGGTGTTGCAGGGATAAAGTATATCTCAATATTGCCCCGGGCCTGCAAAATATGGCACCCAGTTTCTGTTTTTATCTGGAGATGGAAAAAAAACAGAGAAGAGTGGAACTTATAACAAATAAGGCGCCTAAAATGGCCCAGTGCAATGTTTAAGGGCATCTCCACCCAGATTCAGTGTGCCTAATGCTCCTTTCTTCCCCGATAATCAGTCAGTCAAAACTACACTTTCTTTTGAAACTGTAAACTCTTGGGCTTTAACCTACAATGTGAGATTAAATAATGCCACTGATATATTTTCTGTAGCTATCCTGGTCTTTTTTAACATGTTGCAGCAATGCCCAGGCTGTGTGTGTTTGCGTATGAGTGTCCTGTTAGCAGGGAGAGCTGAGAACCAAATTCTCAGCTGTCATCCTGGAAGTAATAATGTGGAACTGTGTCAGCCAGAAGGGTAGGATGAAGAGGCTCACTTGTGATACTACTTGAAAAGTAATAGATTTTGGGTAGGTGAGAGACTGAAACGGAGTATTCTGTGTGCACAATTGTAAAAAAGATCTGGAGGAGTTTGTGCCAATACTGGCTGTTAGTCGCCTTTCCTGGGCAGGGCTGCTCAGCGGCCGCTGCTGCCTTTGCTCTGGAACACGGTGCGTGCAGTCGGCTTGAGCAATAGTGCATGCAGCCCTCTTAAATATTTTATATTCATTTATGAGCTCTATTAATATACTGAAGAGCTGACTGTTAGAACCAGCGTTATACTGTCAATAAAATTTAAAGGAAGCATTTAAGCAAATTCACTAAGGCAGCTAACTAAATGGACTCCTCTAACTAATTTGACTGAAGGAATTGTATTTACTGCTTGGGGTTATTCTTTTTTTCTTTACTGCAAAACAATTAATGTGAGTCTGTATGGGTACACTGATACTCAAGCATCACCATTTTATTAGAATTTTCAATAACGCACAATTAATACTGGAAGCAAACATCAAATAACAAATCGCTAAAAGAGAACAATGTTGTCAACACATTCCTACATAATTTAAACAATGGCATAGGAAAAGTAATTAGCTCGACTGTAAACCAAGCTCCCTCTTTTCAGTGTTTACTCTCAGGCTGATAATGAAATAATCAGTAGATGAATGCTTGGGAATCACTGCCAAATGCGTGAGTGTTTTAAATCAGAAGTCATCAAAATGAGAAGAATGATTTGTGACTCGATAAATAAACTGATTTCCGCAAGAGTCACACGATGAGAAAATGGCCATTGGTGAAAAACAGTAAAGTTGGATCCATCTGTAATGTCTGGAGGAGTACTAGAAGCTCTATAGACAGAAAAGGGAAGCATCACTGTGAGGGCTGAGAGGAAGGAGCCCTCAAACTGCGTGGCAGCGATCTCGGTGGCTTGGTGTGATGGAATTTGTAGAAAAATACTCCCTTCCTTGCCTTTAAACTCCTAGCTGTTCTAGAAGAGTATACTTCCACTTGTGTGCAGCAAATTCTAAGTATATGCAAGGGATAAGGATATTCTGACAGGGCTTTCATAATGTGAGAGTGAAAGCGCTTGGATGCTGACAGTGTTTTGATCTTGTATGTGTGGGCAGTGCCAAAATACAACTGTTGCTGTTGTATTGAGGAGGAACTTAGTGCTAGACTGTTATCTTTTCCATCTTGCACTGAAGGGCCAGGTGCATTTATATAGATTTGTATGTTATTCTATTGAGGGTCGTAGTCAAATTGTCACCCCTTACTGTGAGATGGCCTCAGGGGCCGAGCATCATTACTTTCTCAGTGCGGTGGCTTTGCATGTTGGGTGCTGCTCATGGTCACACCTACAAGAGACTCTTACATGAAGAGGAGTTTTACAAGTTATTCTTATGGTAACTCAGTGGCTGTGGCATCTGACAGAAATAATTGTGCTGTTTTCTCTTGCACAAGCACACCTGGTGCTGCTCACATAGTTCATAACAACCTTCTGAGGAAGTGGAATGGTTTTCAGCCCACACTTTGCATCATACCTGTAAACATCCACCTGACTTGTTACTGAGAAATCTAATCAGGAATCAGACTTGCTGTGTTGTTCTGGTGTTGCAAAACCAGCAGTTCTGAGGTTTTGCATTATCCTTCCAACAACTTGTCCTTTTCAGCGAGTCGGCCTTGATTTCCCATGGCTAATCGCGTGTTGTTGGAACTGCAAATGAATGCATTGCGGTTGCGAGAAGCAGTCTATTGTCTCCCCTTAGACTCCTAAGTAAACCCGGCTGCGGTCCCTCTGGTGCCTCTTTAGTGCTTTTGCTGAACTCTAGCAAATTATCTGTTCCTGCTGCTCTGAAGAATATTAAGTTCTGTAACTTGAACGACTTCCAGGGTGCTGTTTCTGGGTGATTTGGAGCCACCTGATCTCTTTGGTGGAGGCAGTGATCTCTGCTCTCGTTTTGCTGCTGTGACTGCCTCGTGCAGGCAGCGTGAGTGTGGAACATGGCGGCCTTATACCTGGCACGGGCACCTGGGCACATCAGTGTGGTACTTGGGGACATTTGTATAATTGCCACCTTGCCTGGTTCTTTGTTGATCTAATGAGGAGGTCATACCAGTTCTGATGGGCAAATTGTCTGGAAATGGCTCCGTTGTTTCCCAATGGCATCAGAATCTTAGAATGGTTCAGGTTGGGAGGGACCTTAAAGCCCATCCAGTCCCACGCCTGCCACAGGCAGGGACACCTCCCACTGGATCAGGGGTTCCCAGCCCCATCCAACCTGGCCTTGAACCCCTCCAGGGATGGGGCAGCCACCCCTGCGCTGGGCAACCTCGCCAGGGCCTCCCCACCCTCATGGTGCCCTGCCACAGGCAGGGACACCTCCCACTGGATCAGGGGTTCCCAGCCCCATCCAACCTGGCCTTGAACCCCTCCAGGGATGGGGCAGCCACCCCTGCTCTGGGCAGCCTGTTCCAGGGCCTCCCCACCCTCATGGTGAAGGAATTCCTCCTTATGTCTAGTCTAAATCTGCTTTGCTTTTAATCTATTCAAATATTTGCACACCTGTAATGGGTGCCCTGAGAAAGGATCCACCTTTCTTTAGTCATTGCTGTAACTGCTCCTTGTGATAGGAGAAGTCTCTGATTCTTTCTTCCATCCAAACTTTTACTGGTTTGGATATTGTTAGAAGATGTGTGATAGCAGAGCACAGCCCTGATGTGGAAGGGGAAGTAAGAATTCCAGGAAAAAGAGTTTTTAGACTCACATTGTGGCACCTGTTGGGGGGATTTTACTGACATTTAAGTATCAAGGGTTAAAAAAAGAAGCCAAACCAGTGCATTCACTGTGATACCAGATGTATAACAATTCATGTTTTTTCAGGAGAGCAAAGAAAACAATTGAGCAGTTTTACTTATTTTAAAAAGCATTTCTCTGTCATCGTGCTTTTTAGAAAATTTATTTTAAAATACTGTAAAACTTGCTGGAATGAGGAAAAATTATTTTGTCTTCCTTAATAGTCAATTACCTGCATGGCCTACTATTCAGGGTACTTAGTTTTATATGATACTTCTGTGGATAATTTTTCTTTTTAACACCTTCACAAGAACTAGCAATAAATAATCAGTGATTTCATTAGTGACTGAAAGAGGATAAACAGATTTTTGCAGCTAGGAAAAACCAACTTACTGAGTTCTTTTGTGATTAACTTCCCGTTGTTCCTCCTAAACTTGTTCTCTATGGGCAGCTCTTGGGATTCTCTGTGCTTGTGTTTGCTTGGTGTGACTGGACACTGTCCTCCGGCTGACTGCTGACACCGTTAGAGCAGACCAGGTGATGCTCTTCCCTCGCGGGGATCAACAGCCCAGGGATGAGCCCGGGGTGCAGGGAAGGCAGAGGAGGTGCCGTGTGCTCCAGAGGACACCTGGGGTTTGGTCCTGGGAGAACCCAGCCTGCGAGGCACACTGGGAGACGCAGCCACCCTGTTAGATGGTTGTAATCATTGCCTCAAAGTCTGGAGCAGAGTTTTACTCTCTGAAGCCAGGTAGCCTCCCTTTTGAAACCTCTCTTGTGTCCGCTTTGATTGGAGCTTGTTGAGGAGAGATGGTTCAGGTGGCATGGAACCGGCTGCTGTGCGGAGCACGTCTGGTTTGGGGGTGTTAGTTAGGAGACAAGTAAACAAAAGAGATTGACAGTTCAAAAATTGCTTAAGTTTGGATTAGAAAGATCGTTCAAGATACTTGCTGAAGTCTTTTGAAAGCATAAAGGAAACCTCTTTTTTTCCTAATGGGATGTCGCGATCTGCCTGCCTGCAGAGATGTTTATAAAACATCCATCACTTTCTTATCAGACTGATGTGTTTCTGTGTCCTTAGAAAAGGTTTTTTTTCCTTTCAAAGCAGCAGGCACACAGCAAAGCTGGACTGTGCAGATGCTGATAACGGGCTCTTATGCTAATGCTTGCCTGGTTATTATGTACTCTAAGAATTCTGTGCTCCTTATATTTAAACTGCCTCACCTGGTCAGCTTGAAAGCTGGAAGATGTCTCTTAACTAAAAAATATGGGAGGAGCCGGCTTGTTAAATGGTGGTAGATTGAGATGAGATCTTAGGCAGAAATGTTTTGCTGTGAGGGTGGAGAGGCCCTGGCCTAGGTTACCCAGAGCAGGGGTGGCTGTCCCATCCCTGGAGGGGTTCAAGGCCAGGTTGGATGGGGCTTGGAGCCCCTGATCCAGTGGGAGGTGTCCCTGCCCACACAGGGGTGGGACTGGATGGGCTTTGAAGTCTGTTGCAACCCAGACCCTTCTGTGATTCTATGTTCATTTACATTGATGGATAGAAACAGATTTGGGGGATTCCTTGTCTCTAGCGAATGACATTCTGTGCATCACAGTAACGGAATCATTAGGTCAAGGACAGTGGGTTTAAGCCTTACCCTTTCTGGTATCTCTGGGTTAATTTCTTCCTATGGAGGTGTTATCCACATTGAGACTTGCGTGCTATTCAGAAATAATTTAGGAAAAAACAAGACTTTTTTGTCTTTGTTTTATGTAGATGTCATGGTTGTGAGTTCCAGCCCCACAAACCCTTTCAGTCACTTTCCGTTATTGATCTTGACCTTCAGGAAATTCTCTGGATATCCCAGGGACTTACCTGAAAACTATTCAGAGTTTGGGGCGTTCTGGTGGGGCTTTTGGATGTGTCACAAAATGGTTGTGTGAGGGAATGCACGTGTACCTTGCAGCAGGGATGTGTAGGAGCTGCGTCTTAGAAGCACTGTGGATGTCAGAGCCCTTCTCTGTCTCCTGTTGTTCCTTGGATTACTTTCAGAGTTGTTCTTATTGAAAACAAAGCTTTATATTAGCGTATGGTCACCGAGGCTGTGAACCAATCTGTTTAATAACGTTATTTAACAAAACAGGGATGTTCCAAGCCTTGCTGCATCATAACAACATGTAAAAGTTTATCTTCACATAGCAGCCAGGGGAGAAGGCTTCCCCCCAGCTGCCACGCGTTAGTCTCAGTGGGATCAAACCCACCTGAACATCACCTGCAGCTGCTGGGAAGATGGACACGAGGAGGTCCCCGTGGGTCTTGGGGAACCCTGTCTGGGGTCACGTACCTTTGCTATCGACCATCCTCCTTCACGCCCCTGACCCCCGTGCTCCAGCACATCCTTTGGGATGCCTTGAGGTAGAAGGCTTTTCTTGCTTTAACCTCTTGGCTAACAGCTCTAAAGAGGATATTCTTTTGTTTTGGCCTATTTGCTATGTGGTTTAAAAAGGGCAAATGCTTTTCCAGGGAACCAGTGGGAGAAGAAATGAGTTTAAAGGCTGTAAACACCTAGCTGTGATAATGACTGCCTTAATTAGTGCTGAGCCAGCCTGTTGCGGCTCAGCAGCAAAACAGACTGCTAATGGTTGAATTGAAGAAGAGTAAATGTGCCTGTCTAATATTGTGTTGATTTTTTCATTAATTTTGTCTAATTTAGCCAACTGCTTCCTCTTCAGTAGAGTTCAGGGTACAAAACCCAATCTTTACCTGTGTAATTAGTGCACTTGTGGCCTGTCACTTCTACTCCTCGTGTTGGTTGTCTGCCCACAGGTACCCAGTTATTTGTCAGCACCTCACATGAAAATGTTGGGTTTTAAATAAAAAGCTGGGTGATTTAGAATGTGTCAGCATCATCTCCTTCTGTGTTTTAGCAACCTGCAGCAGCGTCTGATGTCCAGGGCATCAGACAGCACTGAATGTGTGATACTTACTCACAGACGGAGCACAAGTGTGTCCATGTGTCCTAGGGTGGGTTTAGCTGTGGGAGTGCTCGTGAGGTCAGCGATGTCACTGCTCTTGGCAGTGAGCTGAGGGGAGGCCCTGTTGCTGTCTACAGCTTCCTCGCAGGGATATGAGGAGGAGCTCTGAGCTCTTCTCTCTGGGGACTTTCATTAAGACATAAAACTGCCTTCCTGAGATTCCAAAAGAGGGGGAAAACTGCTGCTTAGATCACTGTTTTTCCCCTCAAGGTGCAACAATAGTTTTATTCAAAGTTCAAATTGGCAGCACACAAAAGTGTGCAATACAAATTCTGTGGCGTTTTTGTTACTCTTCAAGACCGGAGACTGCTTTGAATAAACATTACAACATAATTCAAATAACATTTGGCAAAAAAACCTTGGAATTACGTTTCAGTAAGACATAAATTTAAATGAACAAGTCTGTTTGCCTCCTCCGACGGACCCGCACCAAAAATCTGCAGACACGTTTGTAAATAGAGAAGCAGCATTAGTCACCTCTGCGGTGGAAAACGTCTGATATCGTGCACACATTTATCAGCATGATTGCATTGCAAAAAGTTACCAGATGGCACAGAGGTTTATATAGTTTTCAAATGAATTAAGGTTGTGGGAGCCCAGAGAGAGGCTGTTAAAAGGCAATTCTGTACATAAACTGTGAAATCTAAAGGAGTAAGCAAAAATATTCTTGTTGAGGGAATAGTTAAAATAATTACAAAATAAGTAATGGAACCCTGAGGATCTGATTTTTTTCCAAACATGAACATTAGCACAGTCTTGTTAACCTGCTGTTTGCAGGAATACAGTAAAATAGCAGCTGGAAAAATACTATCCCTTGTCTTAAAACTTGCACAAGGACAGAACAGACGCGGTCTGTCCAGTGACCAGCTCAGTCTGCTGGCGCAGCTCTGCTCTCGCCATGGCTGGAATTCTCATTGCTGGGGAGAGTGGTCAGATGCTGGGGTCCTTTAACCCGTCTTCCTGTGATGTGTCCTTTTGAGTGTTAAATAAATCCTGTATGCGTGAGATAGTGGGGGCAGGGAGAGCTTTGACAGCCGATTCAGCAGGGAGGGAACGGTAGAGTTTTGGTACAGAGGTGTCTTGTGTATGTACTGCTGTCAAACCACGAGGTATTTTACTTTATTTAGCTTGTTTAAGAGTTGGTTTGGACCTGAAGGCACAGGCAGTGGGAATGGCATGTGAGGATGAGTGTAACGTTGCCTGTGAGTCACTGAGGAAGGCTGGAGTGAGAGAGTCCTGGCCGTTTTTCAGAAGATATCGGTGATACTTTGGTGTTGAGTGACAAGGACTGGAACCCTTGTGGCTGGCTGGCAGCCCCTCATTTGTGCGTCTTGCCGAGTCAAGGAGGTCTGCGTGTTCACTGGAGCTGGGCAGTAGCCCAGGAACACCAGAGGGAAGTCTCGGAAACTTATTTTGTTAAAAATGCCTTGCAAATAGCTGTTTTATTGTCTGGGTTTTGCATTATGTTTATAATTAAATCTGCAGTAATTCTATTAGGTGACCGCATAGACTGTAAGTCTGAACGCAGAATCAGATAATACAGGCTTTTCCCTGAGATTTTAATTTTATTGGCCTCTTGTATGTCTGGAGACAAATCACTCCTGTGTCTCAGCTCTTTCACCTGTTCAAATGAAGCTAATGATAGTGATTTTCTACGTTAAACACCTTTGGAGTGCTAGTCCAAGCTGCTACCTAAGAGTTAAGTATTACTGATTACTGAATTCCCCACTTCTCCAGTGATCCCGGTGCAGAGTGTAAGCCTCCAGCACATGCTTCACTGGCTTCCTAAATTGAAATAGACTGAAGCATATGTTTAACACCTGTCTTTAATTGGGGACCTATGGATGGAGAAGAAGCCAGGAAGCATTTTGAGGTCTCTGAATTCTAAGTTTACTCCTTTCCAATGCACACCGATATTCATGTTCACTCATCCTCTGGAGGATATTATGAAACTCGTCTTTCTCAGCCGTCTTTTCTGAGATGAACCACATGCACCATCTGGACATTTTATTAGCAAAATCAGTTTATGAATGTATTGAAGTGCTTAGAGTTATCGTGCTTCTTTCCTTACTTACTCCAAACTAGAAAAATAATCTTGCATCATTTGTTGTATTTTGGGTTTTTTCAGATTGCATCCATGTTATTGCCCTCAACAGTTCTATTTGTTAGTTGTTGGTTTTCAACAACCGATTGAGTAGATACCAGTTTGTCATAGAGGCCTCATGTTTAGATGTGGTCATTGCAGGGAGTGGCTCCAGTTCATCTGGTCAGGCTCCTTTTATAAGGTAACATCTTAAACCAGATAATTATCTCTAGTGTTAAATCGCAGTGTGCGAAGTCCTGAATTGCTGTGTTTATGTTAGTGCAGTTTCAGATGACGCACGAGAGTGTTTCTGCCCCCCTTGCACAAGAATCACAGAATCACCAGGTTGGAAAAGACTCACTGGATCATTGAGTCCAACCATTCCTATCAAACACTAAACCATGTCCCTCAGCAGCTCACCCACCCATCTTTTAAATATCTCCAGGGGTGGTGAATGGAGAATTCTAGCAGCTCGCGTTACCAGTGGATATCGAGGGACTGTTGGCTGGGCTGTTGAAAAGAGCATTTTGTAGTTCTGACAGTGCGGGGCTCAGTGATCCCCCTAAATGGAGTCTGGATCTGCACAGAGGCTGCACGGGATCTCACTTTAATCCCATTTCAGCGATGTGCTCATAAAGCACTTTGCTGTTCCTTATGAGCAGGCAACACGGAGGCTGAGTTTGCAGTGGGCACTTACGCTTGGGAGAGGAGAGTGGTGTTCAGAGAGCTGGTTTGGGGCTTAGGCCTTACAGCCAGGCTCGTATAATTCATTTCTGGGCTCTGAAAGCAAATTTTTGAAGAATTATTTGAAGATTCTGTACATTGTCAGCATGTTTATGGATTTTGTGTTAGCAATAGACTATGTTTCAGTATGGGCATTGCAATAAATTGAGATGAAATACATGCACAAGGGGACTTGAGTGGAGCAAGGTTTACAATAGGAGTGTAGAAATTGTGTGTAATTTGAATCCAAGTCCAGCTGAATCAGGGCAGATTAGAACGTAACTGTCATCTCTGCTTTGAGGAATGGCTGACGTGCTTGATGTGTTTGCCTTCTTTTATGAAAAGAATTTTCTGCTGCCTTTGACTGTTTTGAAGGCGCTGATCTAATTGTGAAGTGGGTAGAAACACACAGACCATCGTGCTCCTTACTTAGCAAATGAATTTTTTTGCAGGGTTGCTACACAGAAACATAGTACAATAAAGTTTATTAAAGTTGCTGTAATGTAATGAAAAGATTAAATGCTTTATCTTCAATGTGACAGCTACATTTTGTTCTCTAGGAAGCATTTTGAAGCATTTATTCCCTGCCAGAAAAATAAAAAAACCCCTTCTGATCTGACACATTGAAGTTTTGTCTAAAAAATAGTAGTGTAAAATTAGTAGAACTTGCCATGAATAATTCAGGATTTCTAATTTCATCTGAAGCTTGTCTTTACAAATTAAGTTAATAGTAAACTTAATGGTAAATACTGATTGGAATGAGATAATGGATTTTTTTCTTCATAAAAAATTTAAATACTGGGACCAATTACAAAAATTAAGTGCAAGAGAGCCAACGTTCTTAACTTATTAATTTTAGTTATGGTTCTCTCAAACCATCCAGTGATTGACCACCATGACAAAGAAAAATAGCATTGATTGTAGAGAATGGTTCGACAGAGGAGTATCTGGTGACAAGAAGTGGTCCCTTTGCAATGTGATCATTGAAACAACTCCATGACCTCATTGGGATTAAAGCGTTCATGCACTTAAACATGCCAGTTATGTTTTTAGAAGAAACTGGACCCTGCATGCACTTCTGTCATCTGAAATATGAGGTGGAGTGAAGATACTTAGGCACCGATGGCTCTGCAAACCAGACTAGCAACTCCCTGTCACACAGTTAATGAACCAGGAATCCATCACAAGCCTGGAAGAACCGGGGCTTTGTAGCTCCAAGATTTACTGTCCCTAGAGACCTGCTGCTGAGCCCCTGTGAGAGGATATAGGAGTCCATCAACATTCCAAGGAACTCCAGCTATGTGCAGTTCCAGAATAAAGCATTCACTGCAAACCCAAGTTGGAGTAAGCATGGCTTCTGGGATAGGGTTTATTTTGTTTAATTAGTTGTCAGTTTATAATGTTCAAAATACCCCTGCTTTATATTTGAAGGGGGGGAAAAACCCAGCAGTGAATGCACTTTTTTCAGAGAAAGGTTGCCCTGTGTGCTTCCTTCTGCTACATTGTGCAGCCCTTCCTAGGAACACTGCTCTCTACAACAAAGGGAGCTGGCCTCTCCTCCCAAGTGACAGGGGTCAGCATGAGAGGGAATGGCCACAAGCTATACCAGGAGAGGTTTAGGCTGAAGATTTTTTTCATGGAAAGAGTTATTGGGCACTGTTAGAGGCTGCCCAGGGAGGGGGTTGAGTCACCTTCCCTGGAGGGGTCTGAGGGATGGGTGGATGGGGTGCTGAGGGACATGGGTTAGGCTTTGATAGGAATGGTTGGACTCAGTGATCCTGGGGGCCTCTTCCAGCCTGATGATTTTGTGTGATTCGCCTCTACAGGGGGAGGGGGTTTATTGCCTTGGGCACCATTTTGCTGTGTCCTATGACCCAGGAGGGGTGAGGAGAGCAGATATCAGTGAAGACCGAGGCAAAAAAGTTCTTAAGTACCTCAACCTTCTCCTTATCTATTGGTACGTGATCACCATTCCCAACCATCAGTGGGAGTACGTCCTCTTTGACCTTCCTGTTGTGATTGACATACCTGTAGAAGCCCTTATTAGTCCTCACTTCCCTTGCCAAGTTCAGCTCCAGCTGCGCCTTGGCCTTCCCGACCTCATCCCTACACAACCAGGCTGCATCCCTATACATGTCCCAGCTTCCCTGTCCCTGCTTGCCCTGCCTGCACAGTTCCCTCTTCTGTAGTTTAACCAGCAGGTCTCGACTCAGCTTACACACCGATCTCTTCCCTTCCCTGCCTGATTTTCTACATACGGGCACTATAAGCCTGTATGTGAATGATTAGAAACCTTAATTATTGGGTAGGTGTGTGCATAAATATTTATGTACTCGTGTAATGCACATACACATAGAAGCTTTATGCAGAAATAACTATGGAAAATATTCATGTTGAATAATTAATATTAAATGAAGGTGAGAGCAGAAAATGTACTGTCTCAAAGTCATCTGCATAGCAAATGCACAAATAAACAAAAAACCAGACTTAGGAGACCTACTGGCGAACATTTGAATTGTCTTTTGGATCGTCTGTATTCTGAGCATGTCACGGTAGCTTTTTATTTTAGATCTCTGAGCCCTGCGTGTTTTAGTACTCAAACCAGCAGTAAATTGAGTGGCCGACAGCTCCTGAAAGCCATGTTCTGTTACTTTCAGGTTGAATACCTTCCGAAATCAATGAAAGAAAATGTACAATTTTTATACATGTTTAATATATTTGTACAAGAAAAGGTCAAATGAAGTGGAACGTTTCCTTTTCAGCGATGGCGCTTTTGCGGTGGCAGACGAGAGCGATGTCGATCAGCTCAAGCCGAGACGCTCTGGTGCTGGGGAGATGTGTTTGTGCCTCAGTGAGAGGGGGATGCGGACCTGCTGTGGAACTAACTTGAATCCATTAACCTGTGCACTTAACACGCTGCCTCTAGATTCAATGTGCTGCAGTTAATTACTTTTATGTTGAACTGGAAGTTTTATTTTGCAACAAGTTCAGTGTTACAGCCCCATTCTCTGTCATGTGGGCAGTACATGTGGTGGCAGCGGAGGACTCTGTGCATGAATATAGATACAGAAACACGTGTTCTTAAGGCAGTAACAGCACAACTGCAATAGCATCCAAAACATCTGCTGTCTAGCAGAATGGTTGGTGACAAATTGCATAATCCAACATCTAGTGTATGCATGGAGTTACTGGAGCAGTACCAAAGCAAGTGGAGGTAACTGAAAGCTGCTGTGTGATATCATTTTATATAGGTTTAATCTTGTAACAGAACTTGCGCTGTGTATTTCATTGATTTTTATTTTAATGAATATTTTTGTTTGTTTTTATCATTTCTGCAAGAAGAGAAGAATCTTCCAGTAGCTCAGGCAGCAGCAGGTTTCCTGAAGCCCCTGGTGATGGATGCAGGAGCAGGGCAGGCATGAGTTTTGCTGCGTTGTATGATATAGGATGAGCACAGTCTCATAAACAAAACTAGCAGGTATTGGCACAGGATGGTGGGTGTTATATAGTTTGTCTCAGATACTGAATATCTGAGTGGAGAGAAGTAAATTGAAAACATTCAGGTCGTGAAGATTGGGGCTTCCTGGAAGGAAACCATTTTGGTTGTCAGTGACTCCTGCCTTCTCATTTTTTAATCTGGGGCTCAGACAGTTGCACGTCCTCAGTTTTGCTTTTGGGTTTGGGATTCCAGGTGAAGTCTGTCAGGAAAAGCTCACGATCTCTGCTAAGAAAGCTGTGCTGAGCTGCAGTTTTTGTCCTGACTCGCGGCTGTTGTTGAGGTGGGACCTCCTTGGATCTTACACACCCTATGGCTTGGTCAGTGAGGAGATGGGCAGCTGGAACTTGAACCAGCCTCCCCAATCTTGCCTGCTGCAATCTGCAGTGTAATCCCTGCATAAGCAAAGGCAGTAGGATAGTTTGCCCTATATGTGCAGGGAACCAGATCCTCTTAGGAGGTGAAGTAGAGTTTCTGTGGCGATTTTGTGGCAGTGCATCTTCACGGGAGGTTATCAATGGCAGGTGATGTTCCGGAGGTACAGACTTGAGTTGTTATCTGTCAAACCTGAAATGGCTTAAATTTTTGGATCTTCCAAATATGATCCCTGTAAACTTACTTTCTCGATTTTCCCTTGAGCCCCTGACCCCCTTAGGATGCGTAAGGTCTTATCTGAAACAAATCACTTTATAAACCCAGACTCTTTTCAGCCTCAGGAGATGTACATGATTACAGGGTCACTAGCACTTTAGAGCAGTCATTCAGGCTGTAAGAAAGAAATGTATTAATGGAAGGAGATCAGCAAGAATCAATAATTTGCTGAGAGAGGGAGAACTGATTCCTAGGCTTTTAATTTCAGTGTTGGAATTACGATGTGCTGAGCACTTGTGAGATTTGCCTTGGGTGGGAAATGGTGGGTAGGATGGGTCTGTTAAAAAGATACAAGTGACAAGGCTGAAGGGAAAATGCAAAGATCCAATTCTCAAAATAATTTGTAAAAGGCCCAAAGTTGTTGGTAATTTAAGTAAGTTCCACTGCATAGAAGAGACTGGTATAGGTAAGAAAAACCTACGAGAGGTGCAGCTGCCTGTTCTGTGACCGTGAACCTTGAGTGACGTGCCAGACCCACGTGTCTTGTCTTTCCAATGCAATTCTCTGTATGATCTAATAACTACAGCTCTTCTGTAGTATAATTTGGAGTTTTTCTGAGTGCATTTGCTAAGTTTCTGCAGTTGTAAAGATGCTGTGATAATAGAGAGTTCAACCTGAATTTTCTGATTTGGCCCCATTGCAAAGCTGGAGTTTGTCTCCTTTGTGCTTATGTGCAGTGGATCTGTCCGTGCAGGGGGCACATGGGTGTGTGGGATCACGAACAAATGTTGTGGGCTTTGGGTTGTTTATTTTTGAGTTTTAAAATAGCTGTATTTGGCCCTGGAAAAATATTCTGGCATGGATCGGTTACAGAACCACTGCACTAACTTCCCCTTCCCCAGCTTTAGTGTTTTATGTTTACACCTACGTAGTGGCCAGGTGCAGGATTATTAATAATACACTGTATCACCACGTTGTGGTTGAAAAGAATAACTGGGTGCATTTAACAGTTAAAGAAATGAGAAACAGAACACTAAGGACTCAAAGTCATTTGGAAATCCATGACAGAGTCAGTACTTAAAGATCAGAATTACCAAGTATCATTTCACTATCTTAAGCATCCAATTCTCTCTGTCTGTGAGAAGTTCCTTCTTTCTGCAAATCCTCTACTGATGCATTAGAATGATGTTACGGACTCTTCACAGTGTCAGGAGGAGTGGCAGGAAGAGTTATGGGCTTTGGTGAGATCTCCCTTTCTTGTACTCTTCCCAGATGTACAGCCTGAGCTAGTTTTATCTCCTGATCCTTCTGTTGAATAGGACTGTGGGTTACTTATTCCGCTCCTTAATGGTGTGTCTGAGCTGGAGCAAGTGCTTCCATGTATGCACACCTCAATAGTTTTTATTTTATTCTTCTTGGACCGGTTTGTTAGATTTTCCCTGACCTGGCTGGTCCCATTGTTCCTCCAGCAGGCAAGAGGATCATCAACTAAATAGTAGAGTTAAGGTGACTAAGGCGCAGAGAACTTGTCTGTTACCTGGAGATATCAGAATGTCCAGGAGATCACACAGGATCACTGCAAAGTCTGTGTTCAGGGTGACTTAGCTCGATAGTATCATGCAGTCGGTTGTGGTGTGGGAGGAGGCTGCCCCTGGCACGGTGAGCAGCACGTGTGGGTTTTGTGGCAGCTCAGAGCAGAGCCTTTTACATCTAAAAGTGCAGGAAGGATTTAGGTGGAAAGAACACGTAGCTGGCTGGGCTTTGGTCAGAAGGGTATAAAACTGCTTATTGAATTGCTGCACAACCTCTGACTAAAAGAGCAAGCTAGGATAATACTGTAAGCAATTCCTAGTCTAACCAGACGTGTTTTGTAATGCTGGAACACTCCAAGGTGGTAACAGGCTGATGTGGGAACTGCAGGATGGCAGAGCCCCAGATGGATGTGACTACACTTTTTAACAGTGTGTCAGCCGAGCTGGGTGCCTGGTGAGTACAGACTGAGATGCCATTGCTAAAGAGCTCCCATATCCTCGGGTCAGCCCTTCTTCCTCTCCATCATGAGAAGCAGACTTCCCACGCGTTCACCCAAACCCCTTCATCACATCCACAGCCTCTATTTTATTTGTAGAGAGGTGGGTGCAGGGCTCTTCTGCCAAGTGACAGGGGACAGGACAAGGGGGAACGGCCTCAAGCTCTGCCAAGAGGGGTCAGATTGGACATTAGGAAAACTTCACCAAAAGGGTCATCAGGCCCTGTCAGAGGTTGCCCAGGCACGGAGTCCCCATCCCTGGAGGGGATTAAAGATGGGTGGATGAGGTACTTAAGGATGTGGTTTAGTGGCAGAGAGGTGTGTGGTTGGACTCAATGATCTCAGAGGTCTTTTCCAACCTGGTGATTCCATGATTCTGTGATTTAGTTATTGGTGTGTGACGAGGGTTATTTTTGGAAAGCAGAGCATAAGTAGTGTTGCATTCCCTGTGTCCTGCTGTTATTTTCTCTCTCAGAAGAGTACTCAACTCTATTTTTTACTTTCTTTATAGACCCCTATGCTCCAGCTGTTTGTTTTTTGACACCTAACATCACTGTGCATTGCACTCACTTATGGATCAGCGTGCATCCTGATGATCTACATTAAACCTAATGACCCTTCGTGTAGCCAGAGAAAATCAAATCAATAGGAGGACAAGAAGGAAGTGCAAATTCCATTTTCGACTTGAACATAATAAAGAGAAACAGATATGTCACAGAGGTTACTGAGGTGAAGTTAAACCTACTGAGGAAAAACCTGGGTGCTCCAAACTGAGCCTTAATGACAATTTAATTGCTGAGGAAGTGGTAAGAAATAGAGTGCTAGTCCTCCATTTTTACAGAGGCTCTGCTGCGTTTTAGGGTCTGTTTTCCTGGCCAAATTTCTGCCACTGTTAGGCTGAGCAGGCTGACGTTTGTGTCTAAGTGTGAACAGGAGTTGTTCTGGCCCCTGTGTCTCTGGAAACTGCTTGTTGTGTTGCAAATGACCAGCACGCTGGTGTTGGGACTTTCTGCTTTCTCGTACAGGGAAGGCTGTGCAGCAGTGGCTGTGGTACAGCAGAGTTACCAGGTATTTATTGTCTCTGTTCTTCCTAATTTTGTGTATACGCATTCCCTCTCATCCTCTTCTTTTTACAAAGCACACACACATGTACATACATAAAATCCTCGTGTATTACGATGCGTGGTGATGTGCTGTGATGTCAAGATCTTAGTTTTATTGCTGCATTTCTCTTGGCTGGCAAACACGTGCCATAATCCTTTATGTGTGTTAACGAGGCAGACACACACTAATGGGAAAAAATCCTCTCTGCATAATACGAGAGGCCTTTTGGCAGTAGAAAGAATGAAATGATGTGCAGATCAGCTGGGCTGTTGTGCCGAGGGCATCGAAGGAACATGCTGTACGCAGTCGAGCTCTCGTGTAGCCCTCGTATCCAGTGTGCTGGGGTGGTGGGTGAAAATAAAGGGAGAGCGACTAGGTGTGCTGGCACACTTTGTTTTCTAACCTGGCCCTCCCCACTTCAGATCCGTGGCTGGTTTCTGTTGGATTGGAGTAGGAAACCTTTTATCAAAAAGACACATGTGGCAGATAGAGGGTTTGCAGCTCTGCTGTGGAGTTGAACTTTCTGAAATGGGAGGGTCTGATTTGGGGTTTAAATGAAAAGAAACGCGTGTTTAAGATTTACCTGGAGATGTTTAATATGCAAAAACTTAAATGATACAAACAAATGAAAAACGTGGATGTGAGACTTTGCTGAGCAGAGTAGCTGATGCAGAACTGTTGTTTCATTATGTACCAGAGCCATGTCTTGTGCCATTCTTACCAGCACTTTGCTGTACATCAGAGTCTTAATTTACACCCGGAGAGCTGTTCCTAGAGCTCCTCTGAAATGTTGACAGAACAGACTGTAGTGCTCACCCAGGCCCCGTGATGATATGTTCTGTGCTGCTCCCCAGCACGCGTGTTCCTGCTGAAAAGAAAAAGTCAGCAAGAAACTAATTCTCCTCTGATTCTTTTTTAAATTAAAAAAAACCCCAAACTGAACCCCAGAAACCAAAAGTCTGGGAGGCTGGAGGAGGAACTCACTCTGCTTGCACGTGAATTTTGTGGTATGTGTCAAATGTTATCTTGTGTGTATTTTTCCTGGGTTTATCTTTTAAGTTGTTGTGGGGATGTATCAAAATGCCTTGATATTTGGGAGGTTACTGAAGAATGATGGGGTTTTTTGGCATTCTCTTTCTTTTAAGCAGCTGTAGCTCTGTTTAATCCTCAGTCAAACTGAGCTTGACTTAAGCAGTGTAGCTGTGATTCTTTTAAAGAATGTAAGATATGGCCCTCAAGAACTTCCACATGCAAAAGAAAATGGTGGCTAGAAACATGGAAATCTATTTGTATTTCACATAAGGTAAACACAGGTATCCATGGTGATTTTCCAGGGGAAATAGGTATTTTTTGATGGGATGTGTAAAAACTGCATTGGTAGAACTCCAGTTTCTGAATTTTTATCTGCTCTTTATGTTCATGCTATGCTATTCAGTGCTGATTTTACTTGGAAAAGCACAGATTTTTGTAAAGGAAAAAATCCTTTGAATTGGAGAAATGTGAAGGGCTTGATATAGCACAGTGTGGCATCTCCTAATAACTCTTTCTGGCCAAGAGGTCCTAGTACTAGAGATCTGAAGATGCATGGGTAATTTCAGTTGGAATTGTTGTTTTGACCAGACTAAAGTTCTTGGGGATCTGTAAAGGTTTGTGTCTGTTTCTGTAGAAGTAAAACTCTGAAAAGCAATCAGGTGGGTGGGGGGGCAATGTAGTTTGGTTTTTTCTTTTTTAAAAAAGAGAAACTCTACCAATTGTTCTGTTTTCTTATTGCTCTGAAAATCAAACCAATATCAGCCAGCAGGAAAATATTTTATGTGAAAACAAAGGTGAAAAACCTGCTTTTAATCCAGCTTTCACACATACTCGCGTGGGTGCAGTTTTTCCTCAAAGCTTTCCTAGTACAGTGTGTGAGGAAGGTATCCTGTGCTGAATCAGAGAGGAACTGAGGAGCTGATGAACTTGGTGCATGTAATTGCATCCAGAGCTGGTATTTCTCACAGGGGACTTGTGGCAGGGCAGGGAGGGCTGGCAGAGGAGAGTTGCTGCTCAGAGTGCCAGAGTGGGGAGAGCCTGGGCCAGAGGGCTCAGAGGGTGTTTCTGGAGAAAGACCCGGTGTTTGGATAGTGTTTCGTGTTTACAGCATGTCTGTCTTTGGAATGACAGTGGCTAAAAATCCCCTTCTTCCAATGGATGCGATTGTTACGGGATCTCATTGTAGTCTGCTGAAATCTGTGGGCAGGCCTGGAGAGTCCACGCCGAGAGATTAGAGGGGATGAGGGACTTTACCGCACGCACAAAATGGCCTGGTTTGGTTTCAAGGGGAAGGAGAGGAGAACCCTGTGGGTGAAACAGGAGTGTGGTTGATGAATAGCACATTTCCTAACCAACACTATACTGTGAGTTTGCTCACTTTGCTAACGTACGTTAGAACTGCAGAGTTTTGTTCTCCAGATCTAGAAACAATTTCTGCTCTGAAAACCTGCCTGTTGGATGGGTTCTGCTTCACTGTCTGCTTGACAGTGTATTTTCCCATGGATTCAGCAAAGTGGGGGTTCCTGGATATACTTGTTAGTCCGCACCACCGCAAGCAGTAGACCTTACTCATAAATCTCTCTCCTTAAACTTTGACAGATACTGAAATACGACTCTTTTTTCCAGTTAATCTTTGTCCAAATGCTGTTCTTTTCTCTTCTTTAATTTTCTTTTCTCTTTTTTCATTTCCAACTTTCAGACACATAGGTTGAGTTACCTAGCAGGCAGAATATCTTTCCATAATTGTACCTTCACAAGCCTGTTTCTCAGCAAAGGCGTGTTTTGTATTTTGGTGTGTCCTGCCTGCCTTGATGGCACAGGGTCATGTAGTGTAGCTGATGGGCTTGGATTTAAAACTTCAGAGTGAACTCGCTGGAGTTCTGTTGTTCTACAAGTTTGACTCTGCTGTCATGCACAAGACTCATGAAACTGAGTAGGAGACCTAGATGTTTATTAATTAATCAACACATTGTAAGAAATTAATGATACCTTAATTGGCTAGTAATCTGCTATCGGTAGTAGTATTGGTGCAGAGCTATATTTTGATAAATATTATAAATTATATATATGAGCTCTAAGTTGCTGTTCTGTTTCCTCTCGTCCTGCACTGAACACTAAGGTTCAGGTCTGCTCTTCCTTGCAGACTGGTGCTCTCTTCCTTCACCTGGCTGGGTAGTCTTATGGGAATGGGCCTGGTGGGAGGTTGTCCAGCTTTCCCTCATGGCCCTGGTTTTGTTCTGACCCCCAACCCTGGTGTCTGTGACACTGTCTGAGGCAGCCAAGCTCCCAGCAGCGACCGCGATCCAAAGGAAGGCGACTCAGTATCCCAGGACTCCTTTCTCTCCCGGTGGTTCACAGTGGCTGCATTTCATCTGTTATTTGTTCTTCGGACCTAATTATCTTGCTTTCCTCTCAACTCCCCTATGTAGTTGTAATCAAACACTTGCAATTTCTTATCTTATGCACAGACAGCTTGCAAATCGGAGCGACAGCAGAAACCTTTTGTGCTCACACCAGGCCTTGCTGCCCTGGACACTTCTGGTCAGCACCCCTGGTTCCCATAACAGGCCTTTATTACCTTTTAAACTCTGTAGTGCTTCTTTACCTTGGAACTCTGCAGTGCTTCTTTCTCACACATTTGTAAGTTTGGTGTCTTTTAAAGCAGTAGTTCATAGCTGTTTTTAAATTGGTTAACCCTTTAACTCCTGTTAGATGCTGATGAAATCTACCGTCATCATTTTTGCCCTTCAGAAAGGCCTGAAACCTTGTGTGTTCGCAGTGTGTTTGTCATAGGACCGACTAAAAATGAAGTTGAAAATCAATATAGTTAAACCAGACTGGGTATATTAAGATCTCAGGGTAGCTTCTCTGATCTCTGTGGATCTGAATGCATAATTGTCATTAATACTGATAGAAGTTATCGGCTTCAGCTCAAGGACATAAGACCCAATAGAAAATTAATTATTCATAAAAGGAAAACTGTAATTAGCATTCCAGGCAGCATCTTATTGAAAATTTTTGACTGTTTAATCCCTCCTTTGGATGTAATGGAAATCTTTTCATTACATTTTAGACTGGATTCACTGGGAGAAACGGTTACGTAAAGGGAATTCTTAAAAGGATTCATTTATCTTCAGTCTGTAGCTCCTGTAATAATTAGCTGTTTGCTCTCTCCATCCATCAGTTTACGGGGACAGGGATGAAGTGGGATTGCTGCAAAGATTTATTTGCCCTTAATCTACTTGCTTTGGTTTTTACTAAAAGAGAAGTTCTGTTGCCTCTGATTTTAAAATAAGGTGTATGTTTTTTTGAGGTTGACGGTGTATAATAGAGACTGAAGTGTTTGAAAGACAGGTATGGAGCTATGAAACTGTCCATGATTGATGTACAGCGTCGATCGAATCCATGCTGTTCTGGCATTTTAGCTGGAGGGGGTTTTACGTAGGCTGTAATGAGCTTAAAGCACAGTTTGTATTTTTATGGAAGATTTATTATTTTAAGTACAGTTGTAACAGCTGGAGCTTGCACAGATTTTCAGTCAACTCATCTTTGTGACCAAGATCATCCAACACTTGATCTTTTCCATATTGATTGGTATCTGATTTGATCTACTCCTTCCACTGCACAGGGCACTGTGTGTGGCATCCATGGAGTTTTCTTGCTGGTTTTTTTTTTAAATCAGTCCATCCCTGACTTGTAAGCACTCAGCTGTTTGGAAAATGTAGGTGAGGGCATTGTGAGTCCCTGCCC